>JAJKFI010000046.1:13225265-13246391 GCA_029204185.1 Lerista edwardsae
GTCATACCTGTGGTTGGACTGTGTCCGAGCTTGGGACTGGCGCAGTTTACGTATAGGACTTTTCAATGCATTTTGGCCTATTCTCAGAATGGCATCTTGTAAATGGCCCACTTCTGGTACTCGGAGTTTCCCGGGGTTTCATCCTGGCAATATGCACACCTAGTACTGTCGAATCCAGTTGAGAGGGCTTTCGTTTGAATTCTTTTGATTTGATATGGTAAGTGCGCTGGTAAGGAACTGGACTATTTATTTAAAAGGGAACTTGAGATTGAGGGCTGCTTCAGCTGTAACAAAATTTCTAAGTAGAGCAGTGGTTCCCAATTGTTTTTCAATTGGCAACTCCCTTGACCTACGAGCCATTGGCCATGACACCCCATTAGGGCTATAATCCATTATAAAGGGTGATGGACTTTTCCTAGGATTCTGTGGCTGCCCAGGGAGCCAAAGCTCACAGTTTGGAATCACTGAACTAGAGAATACCTCAAGGCAGGAAAAATCAAACATACACATCTCTGATTTTTGGAAAAATCAAACATACACATACACCACCTGATCTGCCTTCTGAGAAACCTGTATGCAGGTCAGGAAGCCACAGTTAGAACTGGACATGGAACAACCGACTGGTTTCAAATTGGGAAAGGAGTACGACAAGGCTGTATACTGTCACCCTGCTTATTTAACTTATATGCAGAATACATCATGAGGAAGGCAGGGCTGGATGATTCACAAGCTGGAATCAAGATTGCTGGGAGAAATATCAACAACCTCAGATATGCAGACGATACCATTCTAATGGCAGAAAGTGAGGAAGACCTCAAGAACCTTCTGATGAGGGTGAAAGAGGAAAGTGCCAAAATTGGCTTGAAGCTCAACATTAAAAAAACTAAGATCATGGCAACCACTCCCATCACTTCCTGGCAAATAGAAGGGGAATAGAAGAAATGGAAGCAGTGACAGACTTTATTTTCCTGGTCTCCAAGATCACTGCAGATGGTGACTGCAGCCATGAAATTAAAAGACGTTTACTTCTTGGAAGAAAAGCTATGGCGAACCTAGACAACTTAATAAAAAGCTGAGACATCACCCTGCCAACCAAGGTTCGCATAGTCAAAGCTATGGTTTTCCCAGTAGCAATGTATGGCTGTGAGAGCTGGACCATACGAAAGGCAGAGCGCCGAAGAATAGACGCTTTCGAATTATGGTGCTGGAGAAGACTCTTGAGAGTCCCCTGGACTGCAAGGAGATCCAACCGGTCAATCCTCCAGGAAGTCAAGCCTGATTGCTCCCTGGAAGGACAAATCCTGAAGCTGAAGCTCAAGTACTTTGGCCACCTCATGAGAAGAGAGGACTCCTTAGAAAAGACCCTCATGCTGGGAAAGATTGAAGGCAAAAGGAGAAGGGGGCGGCAGAGGATGAGATGGTTAGATAGTGTCACCGAAGCAACAAACATGAAATTGGGCGAACTCAGGAAGCTAGTGGAGGACAGGGAGGCCTGGCGTGCTGTGGTCCATGGGGTCGCGAAGAGTCGGACACGACTTAGCGACTGAACAACAACAACAACAACACATCTCTGCACACTGTAGACTGTTATCATCTCTCACTCACTCACTCACTCACTCACTCACTCACTCCTTGCTGCATGTGAGACTGGCATTTTTTTGCATTCCTTATAATTTGGAGCCATGGAACCGAATACCATTTTTAAGACGAAAGTCAGTCTGGAATGAGGCCTGGCCTAGATTTGCAGCAGAACAAGACGGGAATAAGTTTTGAAGAAATAGAATAATCTCTATCAGACTGCAGGTGTAGGCTCACAACTTTGCATCTGAACGGTTGGCTGGAAGATTCACAGCAAGCCCCAAACTGACAGAACAGGAAGCCAGATAGACTAGAACTTCTCTTCCTGATGTGTCTTTTCTTGGCACACTCCATCCTATCACCATGTTTGGTTATATGTGTAGGTAGACCTGGCCTAAGTTAGGCTGGAGTTACACCATCTGCCTCAGTGTATGATGGACAATTATTTCAGTGTATTATGGTATAGTCATAACTTTGGCATCAAATATCTTAGATAAGGTCTTATGCTGTGTCCAGTGGAGAATGACTCTTATATGTGGTAAACACACCTACAAATTAAGTCACTTGGATGCAATCCAATGCATACGTCCTTTAGAATAAGCCCCATAGACTCCATAAACATGTATACGATCTGTTGTCACTCTACTAACTCCATACCAGATATTTCTCTGACTGAATTTCACAGAACATATAAGCATCTCTTTAGGTATTTCCTCCATGCCCCCGTTTGTCATAAGATGCTGCTTAAAAAAATAGTTAACCCAAAGTATACGTGCTCAAATTCAGTTACTATACAGGCATGCCCTGGTTTCTGCTGGGATTCCTTTCCGGACGAACCTGTGAATACCTGAAACCTAATTGATGCATGAAGAGTATACCAATTTGATGTCTTCAACAATAGACTAAAGGGGGAGGATTAACAAGGTTGCAGGGACCCCTCTCCCACATGTTTTAGATCACATGTGATTATTCCTCTGGAGCATCTCACACATATTTTAAAAAATCTACAACATATGCTCTTAAAATATACCATTTTTTATTTTCTTAAAGCATCTTGACTGTATCTAAGAATGGGCTTTGAAGTCCTGGTTTAAATTCTCTCTCTTTCTCAGAGAGAGAGAGAGAGAGAGAGAGAGAGAGAGAGAGAGAGAGAGAGAGCTATACCAAATCCTCTGCTAAATAAGTTTCAGTGAAGCCGGGCACAGGTAGGTTTCCCTAACAGTACAGGTATGTCCTGTATCCACTAGGGTTCTGTTCCGGACTCCACTGTGGATACTGAAACCGGTGGATACTGGGGGTGCCTTTTTAAAGATAGGGAAACATCAGTGGTTTTGCTGAACAAGGTACAAAAAGGGATGTGTTTGATGTTCGCAGCGAGTTAATCTGCTGCTGCTGGGCTTTCCGACCGCAAGGTTGGGAGTTCATTGCGCGACGGAGTGAGCTCCTGTTGCTTGTCCCAGCTCCTGCCAACCTAGCAGTTCGAAAGCGCCTAAAATGCAAGTAGATAAATAGGGACCACTTCGGTGGGAAGGGAACGGCGTTCCGTGCGCTACGGCGTAGAATCATTCTGGCTACATGACCACGGAAGCTTGTCCTTGGACAAAACGCCGGCTCTACCGCCTTTGAAATGGAGATGAGCACCGCCCCCTACAGTCAGTCACGACTAGACTATTCGGTCTTGGGGAAACCTTTCCCTTTATCTTTCTAATAGGTGTCCCAGTATCCATGGTATCTGTGGATATCTGAAACCGTGGATACTAAGGCATGCCTGTATTTCAATGCATTTCAGTGACTGCCTTCTGGAAGATCAGTGGCTTCAGTCTCATGTTTCTTTTTTTGCTGTATCTGGTTCAGTTTTATAATGTCCCTTTAGTTTCAAGGCATGATATGAAAGCAATATCAATATTTCAAGCGGGATCTGGAGGCACTTTAGAGCATCTTCCCAGGGCAATAAGAGGGTCAAAAGGTATTTACTATCGTTTTGTAGGCTGAATCAATTCATTCTTCCAGTTCTTGGGCCAGGTAATATGCCAATAAGGGTGCAATCCAGATGCACCATTGCTATTTAATGTGACCATAGTCCTTTATTTAGAGGGCTGTTTCAGCTGCAATGCGTTTTCTAACTAGAGTGCCAACTTCCAAGTGTCGCAAATGTGCCATTATGCATAGTTGCGCTAACTCAGGAGCCAGCTGGACTGGGGTGGAGGCCTGTACCAGCCCAGGAAGACCAGGTTCTGATCCTGTGCCGCCCTGACAGGGCACGTGTGCTTTGGCTGAGACAGGCCGCCACAGGGGGTGGGATTGGGTGGAGGGGGGGTGGGACAGAGGCAAGGAGGAGGCATGTTTGAGGGAGGGAGGGCGGGGTGGGAGATGGATCAAACCCAGGAGGGGGTGGGATTGGCAGCAGCAGTGCACGCTAAGTCCTAAGACCCCAGCCTTGGTGGAATAGCTAGCGCAGATCCAAGTAGGGGTGGCTCAGGCTCAACAAGGGGAAAGGGTAAAAATATCCCCTGGCCCTCAGTTGTGCTCCAGCCCCCTTAAGAATTGTGCTGGATACAGTGCAGGCCACTGTGGCCTACCTTTTTCTGTGCAGCTTAGGATTGGTCTGTAAGACATCTGAAGGTTATCATATGGTTATTTTTCCTACTGTTCATATATCTATCTGAGCATGTTACTTTCAAGTTCATGTTCATTTCATTAAGGGTGAAATCCTAACCTGGAGTTAGGCCGGCACAGCTAGGCCAGCAAGGTTCGGCCGGCACAAGGGCCACCATAAAGCGTGTTTGGACCACTCTCAGAGTCAGGGAGGAAGGTGCACGTCTGAATGCTGGCTTCTCTGACTCCAAGAGTGGCCCAAACATACTTTATGGTGGCCCTTGTGCCAGCCAAACTTTGCTGGCCTGACTATGCCGGTCTAACTCCAGGTTATGATTACTCTCTCAGTGACACATACTTTTATTGGCCAGCTCCCATATTTCTGGCATTAGGAGGAACACTGCCAGATCAGTGGCTGAGAGAGCCTCAGTGGTGAAGTCCAATGGTGGCAAACCTCAAAGGAGAATTGATACAGTGTGTTAAAAAAAAAATCTGCAAGCTGTTTAAATAACGCAATGGAATCTATATTGATTTCTAAACTTTAATGTCATCAATGAACAAATAGAAACGGTCCCACAAGTGTAACGAAACACTCTCTGAAAAACAGTCACCACCGAAGTTTGAAATAAATAACTGAAGGCCAAACTACATAGTACTACAAGCTTGTGAGTGGCCCTTGAGTGCTAGCTTCTTCTGCTTAATTAGTAGCTGTGCAGGATCAAGGTCATGGTATGGGGATTTAACCCTTTGCTCTCTATGTAAATTGCCTGGATTGCCCCAAGCTTGGGGCATAAGTGTGCGTGTATGTGTGTGTCTAGAAGTCTCCAACTTGGATTAAAATTGAAGTATGGGTCTGAAGTATGGCTCCCCATGCTGAAGTATGGTCTAAATTGTCCTATGTGACTAACGCAGAGGGCAAAAAAACACTAAGCATGGAAGTGCTCACAGTTGAGGCCACCCAGGGACAGAAGAGGAGGCATGATTGCTGTGGCACTCTTGGGCACCCTTCCTGGTCCACTCTCCTTACAGGGGAATGCTACCCACAGATTGGGAAACGCTGCCCTAGACTGCTATAGAATCCAGCTGCGCTCCATGCAGATGTGGCAGGTGAAGCAGAGCTGCCCCACTGGAGTTCTTTAAATAGTGCTGCCACTGCTGCTGCAGTGTCTGAGATCCCGCGAACACAATCCACAGGCTCCAGCTGCACAGAGCCCTGTGGGTTGTGTTTACATTATCACAGCAGTGGTGGCATTATTCAAAGATCTCCGGTGGGGCGGTTCTGCCTCACCTGCCACACCTGCACTGCACATTAAGAATATAAGAACATAAGAAGAGCCCTGCTGGATCAGGCCAAAGGTCCATCTAGTCCAGCTTCCTGTATCTCACAGCGGCCCACCAGGTGCCCCAGGGAGGCATGAGTCAACAAGATGCTTGGATCCTGCTGCCACTCCCTTGCACCCAGTACTCTGAAGTAGCCTACTACTAATGTAAGGAGGTTGCACAATCCATCATTGCCTATAGCCCACAATGGACTTTTCTTCCAGAAATCCGTCCAATCCCCTCTTAAAGGCATCTAGACCAGATGCCATCACCACCTCCTGTGGCAAAGAGTTCCACAGATTAACTACCCGCTGGGTAAAAAAGTACTTCCTTTTATCTGTTTTAACTCTCCCAACCCTCAGTTTTAGTGGATGCCCCCTGGTTCTGGTGTTTTGAGAGAGGGAAAAGAACATCCCTTTATCAACTCTATCCCTTCCGTGCATAATTTTGTATGTCTCAATCATGTCCCCCCTCAGGTGCCTTTTTTTGCTGATGGAATCCAAGGAGGAGAAGGGAAGAGAAACAAAACTCTGCTGAGGCCCATCAGGATTTTTCCACCTATAGGCAGTACTCCCAAAATGGGGAAGGATGCTATTCAGTGTCTCCTGTGACAATTTGATTTGGAGAATCCGTGGTCTGTTTTTGGATGGGAGCCAGAATGCCAGATTGTGAAAAGCTGCAGTATCTGTTGTGACAGAATGGAGTCACCGTGGAACTGACTGGCCCGTGTGGGAATATGTGAAAAGGCCAGCCGGCAAAAAGAATGGAGTGCGATCTTGACGACCTGTCCTGGCTTGACCTATGGTTGCCTGCTGAAGCTTGATGGCACGCAGCCAGAGCAGAGAACCCCACTGTGAAGGCTAAATCTGGGACTGAGAATTTGGTGAATACTTTATATTTGTTTTTTTAAAAATGAAAAATTGTGGCTTAGACTAGCCTGTCTATGTAAGCCATCTTAGGCATTTGCTTCGGCATGAGAAAGGTGGGCTATAAACTATTCAAATAAATAAAATAAAATGTTGTGGCTGGAGGTCGTAAGTGGGGATGCCAAGGGCTAACTCCCCTCAGAGCAAGTTACATTCCAGTCCTTCTGAGCAACAATGGCAGTGGGGTTATTACTACACAGTATCTCCCAGACCATGGTTTGCCCACTTGTAGAGCGTAGTTTACTCATGACAGGATTTTTGAGTGCTGGTTCTATAAAGCTTCCCTCCCCTCCCCGCCTTAAGAACTTTCCATTGTGGCATAATAGCAATGGCCTTGCATTAGGACCCAATACCTGCTTCACACAGGTGTTGCTATGGCTGCTGAATCTCATGGGTCAGGCAGATATGCAGACCTGAATAATTCTCTCTAAACCAAATAAAAGAGGTGGCGGAAAATAGACGAAGATTATCACATTTTAAAGCGGATATAATTTACAGTCTAAAATACCTGGCTTCTGAAATGTGCCTTTTGGATACTGGAGCATTTCCCGAAGTAAAAACATTGTCCAAATGTTTGTAATACACATCAGTTTCCAGTGTTATATAACAATGTAATAGCATATAATTTTATATTGTTAAAAAATATTTTCATACTGCTTTTCAATAAAAACTGCTGTAGTTCCCAAAGCAGTTTACTTAGAAAATAAAGCAAAGTCATTTGCATGCATCACACGTACTGTACTATAGTTTATAAGCGGTTTTCTGTGCTAAGTGTATCCTTTATGGAAAAGAATTACACAGGCCTGCAAAACTGAGGATCAGAAAAACATTTTTTCACCAAAATTTATGATGGGTTTATATGAATTTGGGGTGCTGATTCCAAAAATGGCAACAATTTTGCCCGATCATGTCTAATTTTGGATATATGGCATAGCCTTGTTCATGAATGGCTCAAGCAGCTTCCTCGTGAGGAAACCACGGGGTATGCTTCCTCATAAGGAAACTGCTTGAGTCATTCACTAACAAGCCTATGGGTGCAATCCTAACCAACTTTCCAGCACTGGGGTAAGAGCAATGCAGCTCCGAAGTAAGGGAACAAACATTCCTGTACCTTGAGGAGGCCTCTGTGAATACTATTCCACTGCAGAATGCAGAACATGGCCTATTGGCACAGCTATGTCAGTGCTGGAAAGTTGGTTAGGATTGCACCCTGTATTGTATCTGTGAAACCAGATGTGATAGGGTAAAATTAATGCCATTTTTGGAAGCACACCCCAAATATACCTAGGAATAGGTCTAACTTTTGACAGCAAAATGTACAGTATGTTGGCCTTTATTCAAAATGTATTCATCTGGACTCTTGAACAAGTCTCATTAATTGAATTGGATTATGCCCAATGATTAAAATACAAATTTCGATCTCATAGCAGCCAATGCTCCATTGAGTGGACAGAGCCACATGGAAAATTCTGAAATCTGGTTCTCTCATTCATTCTTCCTCACTTATAGATAAAGAACATGCAGTCTAGCGCTGCTCCGCATCATGAGTATTCAATACCATGTTGGATCTTTAAAATGGCCATAGTGTCTGTTGCAATGCTAACCAGGTTGCCAAATCTGCTAGTACAGGCATACCCTGGTATTCATGGGATTCTGATCCAGATCCTTCTGTGGATACCTGAAACAGATACCTGAAGCAGTGGATCCTGGGGACGCCTTTTTCAAAACAGGGGAACATCAGTGGCTTTGCTACAAGGTAAAAAAAGAGATTTGTTTAATGTTACTCTATCTTTTTAAATAGGCACCCCAGTATTCATAGTATCCGTGGATACCAAATTAGTGGATACTGGGGCATGCCTGTAACAGCCGGTATTTCTTCTGCTTTTGTACACTATGGTAATGGGGCTGCTATAATCACAACAGACCAGATTATTATTGGCTATATAATTTTAATTATGTCAAGAAGACAAGAAATAACCTTTGCTGTGGCTTACAAAGACAAACAAAGAATGAATGATGAAAAAAAATGGCATTTCACTCCGGTATGCTGTGTATCTAGTTCTGTTATCACCACTGTTGGAAAATTGTGAAGGCTGGGACAGAAAACAGGATTGCTTGAGGTATGAAATGCATGACTGTTTCCCTGAAACAGATAACTGAGAGGCTACTCAAGCAGCAAAATAACTTTTGAAAGCCCGTGCCAGAAATAAAAAGACGCTGCCTTTGTCTCAGCAATCGGAAGGGGAAGTGAACAAAATCTGCAAGTGGCTGCAGCTGCTGCCATCAAAACACCTTTGAAAATGGCGTTCAGAGGCTGCCTCCAAAACATTTTGAATTGTGTGCATAGCTGAAAAGGTTACTGCACAATGAGCAACACAGCACTGAGTCACTGCAGTTTGTACACAGCCATTGAAAAACAGTTTGCTCTGAGAAGTTTGGTAAACAACCCACACTCTTCTATTTCCAGGCCATTTTATGTGCCAATTTAATGGCTGCCGTTGCAAACTCAAGTCTAGAAATCTGTGTGGGGAAGGTTGAAAGCTGGGAAGGAATTTATACAGGAAGCAACACGAATATTCGTGCCTGACCACTTGTATCAGAATCCCCGCCTCCATTATTCACTAGGACAGTGAAGGTGAACCTATGACATATGTGTCAAAAGTGACACGCCATGACGTTTTGGGTGACATGCTAGCATTCGCCAACACCCAACAACAACTGAGTTTGGTTTTGTAATGATTTAATTTATTTGTAATGATTTGATGTTTCTTTATATAATGCATAGCTCCACAAATGATTGGACTATATTTTTTAAATAAATTTATATGTAAATAATTGTTTCTCTTTTCTTGGGCGTGGGGAGTGACACACCAGCAGAGTCAAGTGAGGCATTTTTGACACAGCAAACCAAAAAGGGTCACCATCACTGCACTAGGAATAACTATACCTTGGGCAGCCCAATCCTAACTAGGCTGGGTCGGCCTGCACTGCTTTCCACCCAAGGTAGGAGTATTTCCAAGGTAGACGCATTTCCCCTTGTCCTGGGGTAAGCACCAACCGAGCCAATGGGGTCCTTGAATCTACACCTGCCATCCAACACTATTCCCAATGCAATATAGCAAATGAATGATAAAACACTCCTTGCCCCCCAGAAAACCTAAGAAGTAGATGGTACTTATCATTTCCTTCCAAAAGCGTATTAATTCCTGTTTTCCCACATGGTAAATTATGCCCTGGAATTTCCCTTTCCCGTTTTCTTGTACATCCTTCATTTTCTCATGGGTACACACCTAACTTCACTAATGAAGTCTTCCTAGATTTTTCAGGGCTTGGCTTTGAATTAGTTGAAGCATGTTCTCAGCCTTATCCTTCCCGTAATTTATTTGATTCCTAAATGGTAAGCGTTGAGGTAGTGGAGGAAGTAATTTATCATGTCCATAACTTTTAATTTCTCCGAGTTCTACATTTTTGTGCTTCCCTCGAGATTCACTTCGGTTGCCCCAAAGCTAGGTGTTCCTCTCAGCGTCCGCAGCTGGTCCAATTTTAGCTCTCCTGCCAAGTGCAATTTCCAAGTAGGAATTCATCTGACATCTCTGGAGGCCTTCGCTTGCCTGATTGCAATTCACATTTTACCCAGTTGTACAGCAGGCCTGTCAGCGATGTGTGTGTGTGTGTGTGTGTGTGTGTGTGTGTTTGGAGAAACTGTGCATAACTGCAGACTTGTTCAGATATGAACCCCAAGTATTCTTCCCAAGATTCAATAAAGGACCAGATTCTAAAGATACATATTTTATCATCATGCACTGTAGCTTTGAGCTCTTTCACCAGCTGTACTGCAAAATAAATTATACATACACACAGAGAAAGAAAGAGAGAGAGAGAAATGTAAATATTTTCAAGCCCAGAGGGATATTACATGTAGCAATGGTTCCCAAACTCCTAGAGAGGAGTTAGGAACCAGGTAAGTGTTTGCAGGGAGAGGAGCAGCAACAGTGTTGCAGAGATTGTAGCACTGCTGCCGCCAAGGGTTTGGTGTTTTTTTTTTTTTAAACTTACCTGGGACCTCCTGCAGCATCCTGGAAGATCACAGCCCCCTCTGATCTCATCTGCAGCTGCTGTAAAAAAGCTCATCTCTTATCTACTTCCTGGTTTCCCTGAAATCTGGAAGTAGCTTTAGATAGGAGAGAAGGGCTTTTGAAACAAGCTGCAGAGGAGATCAGAGTGCCAAATGCAATTTCCAAGTAGGAATTCATGTGACCAGGACCAGCACTGCCCCCCCCCCAGGTAAGTAAAAAAAAAAAAAACACCTTTAGGTGTTTCTCTGCAGCACTATCTCTGCAGCACTATCATTGCCATCAGAGCAGGGCCATGCCCCTTACAGCTGAATGCCCTGCTTCCTGTTCTCCTGGTGGGTCATGGCCCTCCAGTTTGAGAACCACAGATCTACAGTATCTGCATACTTTCGGGAATAGTTCTTTGGTCCTGCCCTGCCATGGAATACAGATTCCCTAGTTTCTTTGGCCCCAACTGCCCTATAGAAGGAAGCAGGAACATGCTGCCAGCAAGTAACTGTCAACAGCATCTGTTTTGAGCATCTGACTATTACTTTTTCTTTGCCTTGCTCAGTCCCATGAATCCTGCTTAGTCTGTCTGCTTGTTCCTCTCCTGTTTATCCTCTGCTATGCTGTCCAAATGCTCACCTGAGAAGACACACTTAGATATGAAAAACAAGTGTTTTTAGTTTAAGCACAGACCTAGGATGGCCTGTTTCAAATATTTCAAAATCCTCTTCATGATATGCATTATAACTACACATAAAAAGCATACCTGCATGGAGAATTAAAAGGTGATCCATGCTCTATGGGCAGGATTGGCCCATCCATGAGAGCGCAGTCCTAACCTGGAGTTAGGCCGGCACAGTTAGGCCAACAACTGGCACAATACAAGGGACACCATAAAGTATGTTTGGACCACTGTCAGTCAGAGAGGCCAGTACACAGATGTGTGTCATCCTCCCTGACTCCGAGAGTGGTCCAAATGCACTTTATGGGGGGCCCTTGTACCGGCCAAACTTTGCTGGCTTAATTGTGCTAGCCTAACTGCAGGTTAGGATTGCGCTCTAAATTTTAGCATGGCAAGGTGCAAAAATTTGCAGTGCACACCATCAGGGTTTCTGACAATTGACTAGGCATACTGCACTGCTGGCTGGGACCTCATAGCCCCCAATGTCCCTACTAATATATTACTCTCCCCCCAAACTCCTGTGACCTCCCGCAAACTCCCCCTGTCTGTGCTATGGCACACTGGTTGAAAATGGCTGCATTAGAAGGTTCATTTGTGACGGAGGTTCCTTTCTCCCATGTTCACTTTGCTCATATTTTTTGAGTAGGCTCGGTACCTGTGGATTTGAATATCTGTGGATGCCAAGCCTGCCGCTGGAGGGCCTCAGAGGACCTTGGGACACGTCTGGAAGGCCTTCTGAGACCTCCCCATGACTCAGAAAGCCTCCCGCATGTGGATGGAAGGCAGAGCCTCCAGTTTTCTGGTATGGGTCCCCCACAGATTGCATTGTGGGCAGAAAGTCTAGTCGAGAGGGTTAAAGCCACAGTAATGCCCGAAGATAAGTTCTGAAGGTCGCCAGTTTGAGAACACCGGAATCTTCCGTGTGCGGCAGACCTCGAGAATGCGGCTGATAAGGTCTGAACTGTCTCAGCTGCCTGTGAGAGAGGAGTTGTGCTGGGCCAGCTGCTCTTTGGTGAGAGCAAAAGAAGCAGTTTATCAGCTGGCGGAAGGCAATTGTGCGGCTAGAAAGAAGGACTGGACGATGAAAGTGTCATCTGCATGTAGTTCTTGTAAGATTAGAACCTTGTTTGTGATTTGTAAAAACCCTTGCGGTTTAGAAAATGCCTGCCTATGTAAACTGCCTTGAATTAAAGTCAAAGGAGCAATCTGATGACCAAGAAAGGCAGTATATAAATACCAAATATCATCATCATCATCATCATCATCATCATCATCTGTGGAATTCGGTCTTCTCAGGCGGCTTCTGGAAAAATCCACCACAGACACCAGCCCCGCCCCTGCAAATAAAGAGTTAGGCAACCACAAAAGCCTATCAAGAAATAATTTTGTCAGAGAATGCTGTTTCACTATGTTGTGTTTTCTCCTCATAAAAATCCTTTGATTTATTCCTTCAGCACTGCATATTTTCCCCTTTCATAATGCATGTTGCTTGCCAAATCTGCTTGTATAAACAAAGGAGAACGATCAAGCCCACTGGAGCATTTCCTTCCACCACTTTCCTTCTTTGTTCAGCCACCTAGGAGAATGATACGTCTTTACTTATAAACGTCTTCAACATTATCATAATTTTCTTGCCATTATGTGAAAACTATGATTTCATCTGTCAGCTAGCAGAATATATGATCATCTCATGGCCTGGACATGTATGCCTTGATGAAAGCCTAAATTTCATACAATTCAGTAGAAAGTTCTAAGGCCATAGAGAGCAATACTTTCCAAGCTATTTCGTTTTATTTGTGTTTCTCTCCCTGAAGAATCATGCTGTAAGCTCTCTCTCTAATTATGTTTTTTTTTAACTCAACGTCTCATTTGACAAGATGGGAAAGTAATCATTAATTACACCGGCAAGAATTGCTCTCTTTCCAATAGAAAAAGGATAAAATCTCCATTAGTACAATACTGAGGGATTTTCTAGATGCATTTACCTTGTATTTGTTATAAAAAAGATCACTCAAATCAAAATAGTGAAAAAAGTATTTGTCTAGGAAATTGTATATCCACAATATCTGGATATCTTACTACCAAGAAGAGTCTTTTTAAGTCTTTCCCACAAATAATACCACAAATAATATTTAATACTTTTTCCCACAGTTGCCTTCTTCCTGAAGAGACTGGAAGCAGTAATATGAAGACTCCCATTCTATTTCCCCTCCCGCTTTTTTGCTTATTACTTATACTGCTTTTCTGAGAGATTTTTTGTTTTACACCTCTATAATGTGTCTACTTCTTGGGAGGAAAGCTATGGCGAACCTAGACAACTTAATAAAAAGCCGAGACATCACCCTGCCATCAAAGGTTCGCATAGTCAAAGCTACGGTTTTCCCAGTAGCAATGTATGGCTGTGAGAGCTGGACCATAAGAAAGGCAGAGTGCCGAAGAATAGATGCTTTTGAATTATGGTGTTGGAGAAGGCTCTTGAGAGTCCCTTGGACTGCAAGGAGATCCAATCTGTCAGTCTTCCAGGAAGTCAAGCCTGATTGCTCCCTGGAAGGACAAATCCTGAAGCTGAAGCTCAAGTACTTTGGCCACCTCATGAGAAGAGAGGACTCTTTAGAAAAGACCCTCATATCATGCTGGGAAAGATGGAAGGCAAAAGGAGAAGAGGGCGGCAGAGGATGAGATGGTTAGATAGTGTCACCGAAGCAATGAACATGAAATTGGCCGAATTCAGGAAGCTAGTGGAGGATAGGGAGGCCTGGCGTGCTGTGGTCCATGGGGTCGCGAAGAGTCGGACACGACTTAGCGACTGAACAACAATAATGTGTCATGGATTTTTACAGGAAAGTGGGTAGGATTTTTTTTTAAAAGCAAGGCTGCAATCCTATCCACAATTACCCAAGAGCAAGTTCCAGTGAAATCCATGAAAGTTACTTCTGAGTAGACATATATAGGCTTACTCTGTAAAAATACATTATGCCTTGTAAGTGAATTGTACTGCAAATAATCTTGCTTTATGTAGGGAGCTTGGCACGAGTTGCTGGTAATATCACAGTCTACGCATAGCTCTGTGGTGGATTCTTTTACTTCACTTTCCATGAAAATTTCAAAAATACTTTTTTTTTTAAATCAATGATTTTGAATTTCAGACATAGTCAATGATTTGAAATTCATGCCTAATTAAAATTTTGAACACCTTGAGGCTGATTCACATACTTCTGTAAAGTGGGCCTCCTCAAAATGGAGTTTTTCTGCACATGGGTCTCCCACATGGCCACATCACAAGCCACACTGTAGACATGATGCATGGGTGCGTGGGTATTTGGGGTTCCTCAACTGACCTGGGGGGAGGAGAAACTGCTTTACTAATGTCTATTATTAATAGAAAAAATATATAGAAGACATTTTTAATGTTACTAAGGTGCAATCCTAACCGACTTTCCAGCACTTTCCTAACCGACTTTCCAGGATAAGGGCAATGCAAACATCCCCTTGCCTTGAGGAGACCTCTGTGACTGCCCCCCAACCGCAAGATGCAGCACATGCCCATTGGCACAGGTATATCAGTGCTGGAAAGTTGGTTAGGATTGCGCCCTTAATGCTCTTGTATATGTACATAATCACATGGGGCCAGTCTGGTGAAATATCATCTGAATTGGCCCATTAATGTAGCTTTTAGATGAAGAAAAAACATTGATTTGTATGTGGTGTCTAGTGAGAGAAATGAACGATGACAAGGCTTCTCAAAAAGCTAGAAACGTGTTTTCTAGGGACAAAAAATATTTGTAACAAATATCTTCATGAAACAATGATCAAATATCTAAAACAAATACTTTTGTTTGATTCTTAGCATATGCATCACCTTACCCAAAATAATCTGTGTAAAACAAATGAGAATAGTAAGGTTGTTACAAAAATTGTGATGTTGGCTTTGGCATATAATCTCTGTGAGCCCCCCCCCCCTTTCCAAATTGTATTAATGTCTGTAGCTCTTTAATGCAGTACACCTGGCTTTCTCCGTCTGGGTCCACCGCTGAAATCTTTAGTGAAATATGTGAACTGCCTATTTTAAGATTAATAGCACATGAAGTCAATCTTTAGACTTTTCAGCCAAAGTTCAAAAATATATTGCTATAAAATTTCCATGATTTACAGACCATTTCATAGACTGAAATGATTAATTGCCTGATTTTCTTGTTCTTCTTTTTATGGAGGAAGCCGGCATGCAAGAATTTAAAGCCCAGACAGTGAAAACAGTTATTAAAAGAGAATTGACTTGATTATGGTGTGGAAAATCGAGATGTTAGCAAGGCATTTTCTGGTGGGTAGTGTTTTCTTCTCAGACAACGCTTAAATGCTTTCAAGTGGTGCACAGCAGAATAGATAACTTCTAAATAATAAATAAAATAAATAATCGGAACTTTGGAAGCTTATCTCCAGGATCCTGTGAAACCTGCCCCAAACACATTTCACCTTTGTGTGATCCTCCCATTGGTCCTTCACAATGCAGTGCCCAGTCCCCATAGGCTGGGATATAGATGGGACGGGGAGAGAATGCTGTACAGAAATGACAGCATTTGCTTTTGTGCCAAATTACTGAGCTGCCAAGCGCACAGGAGGGATCTTTGTCCATTTTACTTAGGCTGTCAAAAGTCAGGAAGTGAAAGTGACACAGCTCCAGTTACACAAGAGAGATGTGGGCTGGAGACTGGGAGTACTACACAAAGCCTTCAAAAACCTAAATTTTAAAAACAAAGGAGAAGGAAGAAAAGAAAAGATCTGTGAGTGGATTGCTGAAGAGGAAGGAGTGACTGTACTGATGTATTTCACTTATTACACATTTTGCTCGGGCAAAAGGTTCTTGGTTGGAGCCATGGAGAAATGCTCAATCTCTGATTACTTTGTGTTCACACACAACCTACTTACTTACTTACAGCCCTATCCTGAGCTCCGTTGTGCTGGTGGTACTTGTATACTGCTGGTGTCACAAATGCAGTGGCGTTTCTATAGGGATGGCAAAGCTCTAAGTTTTGCAAGAAGCCTCACCTTGCAGTGGAAATCACTCCTCTCCTGCACCGTTTTAGCCAATCCTCACAGGGAACAGCAACATCTTGGCGTTGCTTACTGGCTACAGCAGCAAGGGAGAGGAGGGATTTACACGACAGGGTAAGGCTTCTTGCAAAACTTAGAGCTTTGCCATCCCTATAGAAACGCCTCTGCACAAATGTGCCGAAAAGCCTCAGTGACACAAAGATATTGTCGTGGAGCACGGTGTTAAGTTTGGCCACTGCTCAGTGACAAGACCTTTGGAGGCAGGGGGAGGTGGGAAGGGGGCAGAACTCCCAGGGATAAGGAAACAAATGTTCCCTTACCCCGAAGAGACCTCTGGTGGTATCCTGGCACTCATAGGATCCCATGGTCATTATTTGGGCACTGCTGAATCTGTGGACACTAGGAACCATAGGATTCGGCTGTCCCATCTCTCTGCTGGCCTGATCTCCAGCCAGCCCATGGGGTGCAGTGGAGGCTGTGTCAGTGGCACTGCATCATGCAGGTTGCTCAAGGATAGGATTGGACAACTAGTGACATGTAACAACTTGTGGCTGTAGATGGTCAACCAAACATCTGAACATGCATCCGGCAAATTCAGTTGGGCTCAGTGGTGTCATCTAAATGATTTAAGAACAGGTACTCACTTTTGATTGGCACGTGTCGGGACCCGCCCACCGGAAGTGACGTCATAAGCCAGAAGTGATGCCGTGGCAGGAAGTGACATGAAAAAAGCCCTTTTTGAGGCCTCAGATGATTTTAAACTGTCCCAACAGTTGCAACAGTATTCCACAGCACCCCCAGAACATGTTAAGGAGGCCTGGCATCATGTTAAAACCACAGAGCAACTCATTTTTCAGTGGCAAGGAAAGGAAAGGAAAGGCTCCGCTCGCTGCCTGCCTGCCTGCCTGGCTCTGAGAACATGCAGGCAACTCAAACATGCAGGAAATTCAAACGTTGCAGAGGGCGGAGTCGACGAGTGGGCGGGCGAATGGGCGGGGCCAGCTGTAATCCTAGAAACCGGTACTCGCATACCCCCTGCATGACCTCACTGGTTGGGCTCCAATTACCATCAGATGGAAGTATGGTGGGGGGAGACGTGGCAGCATTGGCAGGTGCTAAGAGATCTTCAGGTGCTAAGAGATCTTGAGGCCACCTAGACCAGCCTCCTACAGTACATCCTATCCTGTGACACTGCAGGTTTACCCAACCTGTGACCCACTAAGGAACCTGTATTCCACTAAGCAGAATAAAGCTCACCAGTCATTTGCAGCAGCCCCTTGAGGGGTTTCAGAAACCTCCTGTTTTTCTGCCTGCTTGGGACTGCACAGAGGGCACTCCTACGTGTTGCTGAGCTGTTTTGCTTGGTGGGTCACGAATTTGCTGGCCTGTGATTATGCACTTTGGATGTTGATTGGTGAAGCAGTCATTTGACCTTCTCTTAAATACTTGCTTGTTATCACAGTAACAGCAGCAAATATTTACTTTGAAACTAGAGACCGCCCACTGGCTTCAATAAGCTTTCCAGTATGATTATAAAATACTAATTATTACGTTATCTCATGAAACCACAACTGCCATCATTGGGAAAAAAGCACTGTTCTATTCTGTCCACTTTTTTTTTTAACAGGTGGCTGTATTATTCAATTACCCATGAGGCATACTGACCTTTTCGTGCCCTTTGGAAACTAGCGATAAGTATTCAAACGAAGCTAAGAATTTTGGAAAGAATGCAGGGCTCATCAAGTTTTGAATGTGCAGGGCATTGATCCATAAGCTGTATACTCAGTCTAGCGGTATACCACTTGGCACAGTCAACCTACTGGAAGTACCACTGGAGGTAACTGGCGATGATGTCGATGCTTCTGTCAATGATGCCAGAAGCAATGCGATTATGTCATCGCCAGCCCTTTCTGGATTGGGAGGCCAGAAGCAATGTGATAAACACCCAAAAGAGCTCAGGGGGGACAGGAGGACTTTTTCACACACATGAAAAACGCCTCCAAGCTGAACCCTACCCTGGCCTGCAGTGGCACCTCATGGGATTGCACCCTATGGGCATATCACCCAACAGAAGAGCTTACAACAATAGCTCTAGAATAACAGGTTTTATTACACATCCCAGTGTCCTCAGGTTCAGTACAGAGGAGGATTACAAGCAATTTTCCTTCTCCCCATAATCCCTTTGGTCCATTATGGGGGGAGGATAGATACTCCACTCACACTTCTTCCCTCAGTCCGCCACGGGGAGCATGCGTATTCCACCTGTGCATCTTTTCCCAATCTCATAGCATGCTGTAGCAGCAAGACTGTATGCTAAGGAGTGGTGTGGGATAGAATTGGGCTGCAAGTGGAGTGTTCATAGCTAAGGCTATAGGACAGGAAAGTGGATAACCTCAGAAAACAAAGACTTTTCCTGCACATCCCTACAATTTTCCAATGTTGGCAGGATATAAAGGACTACTGGCATGCTCCTTATCAGCTTTTGTAGGTAGTCTTGTAGAATAAACATATTTCATCAAAGCACAGACTTGTGAACACCTGTTTCTCCCGTTATCTGTTGCTGGTTAAATCACATAGTGCTGTTTTGTCATTTTCAAGCAACATTTTTTAAAAAATAGGTGTGTCCCATTTTTAAGGAGAAAAACAGCTGTGTCAGCAAGTCCGCCACCTAAGTTAGATGTGCATCTCCTAAGGTTGCCATGGCGAATGTGGAACCACAGCTCTATCCATCTATCAGCAACAACATTATCAGGCATTTCCTGTTAGTGCTCTTGTACCTTTCCACTCTGTTGCTGAGCTAGATAAGGCCTTTTCGAACATTTCTGGCAGCGGATCAGAGTAGTGGCAGGGTGCCGTTGTATGCAATCATGAAATGTCACTGAGGAATCTGACAGTGGAATTTCTAGGTCAGAAATTTACCAGGCCCAGCAGGACAGAAGTGAGAGACATTAAACTTCCCGATCAGACTTTTCAATTTTATTACACATTTTCCTCCAAGAAACCACCGAGGGAAACATATGTAGGTTAGCATCAATATTTTTGGTCCCAAGAAAAAAGCAGGGGTAAAGTGTGAAGCAAATGCAAATAAAATGAGCCAAAGTGTTGATTTCTTTTTCTTTTCTTAGCACGAGGAAAGGAATGTTTGGGATGCTGAGGTACGAGCTACAACAGTCTATAGATTTAGCGTATTCTTCTCCCTGGCATGCTGAGGTCTTTTTTTAGGAGGAAAGTTCTTTCCTAGACAGAACTTCATTTACTAGGACTTGAATATTACTTGCTAGTACTTGTATAGCAATTTAAATGGTGAAAGTGCTTCAAGTGCATTACTTCAGTAATGCTCATAGCAGCCATGAAAAGTAGTCCTGAATGAAGATCTCCAAATACCATCTCTCTCTCTCTCTCTCTCTCTCTCTCTCTCTCTCTCTCTCTCTCTGAGTATTGTGGGTTGAGATTGAGAATTGAAGCTTCCATAAAACTTCCTAGTTACTATAGTGGCTGATGTGCAATTCAAACCAAAGGCTTCTGAGTTCAGGCCTCATGTTCTTAGCCACTTCACAAAGCCAAGGTGGTATAGTGGTTAGAGCAGTGGTTCCCAAACTTTTAAGGATTGGGACCCACCCACCTAAAAAAAACAGTTCACTTTGTCAGCCACTCAAGCCTCTGTGGCTATAATGGTGATTGCGCAGCAGTTTTGTCATTTTTCGTCATTTGATTGGGCAGCAGTTTTGCCCCAGATAGCAGTTTGTTTAACCATGGATGCACACAGCCTAGTTTCACAAACCACATAACACTGAGTCATGGCCCACTGCTGGGTCATGGACCCGCAGTTTAAGAACTGCTGGGTATAGAACTGCTGGGTATAGAAGAACTCCTGGGTATGCAATAGTTCTCAATCTTTTTAGTACCGGGATCCACATTTTAGAATGACAGTCTGTTTGGGACCCACAGGAAGTAATGTCATGGCCAGAAGTGAGAATATAGCAATATTTCTCAGCCATTTTCCAATAGCGAAGTGAATCGGAATGGAAAAAAAAAGCCTATTTACAACCTTGACACAAGGAAAATAACCATATAGCTCTCTCTCCTTTCCAGCATCCCATCTTCCGATATTTTCAATATGGCTGCTATAGGTGTTATGCTACCTCATTTTGAGGAACAGTGGTTTAAGTTTACACTGGAAGATCCATGAAGATTCAAATCCCGAATCAGGGCGCAATCCTCTGCAGCGCCGGAATGGCGAGACTGACTTGGCAGCGCCATATCTTATGCGCTCCGCCCCTTGCGTCAACGCTATGATGTAGCGTCAACACAAGGGACACAATAGGATTGCACTCTCAGTTATGAAGCTAATTTGGCAGTCGTGGTCCCTTAGCCTAACTCACCTCACAATTGTTGTGAGGGTAAAAGGTTATCCCTGCCAAGTGGGCTAAGAGGCAGTTTCTAAGAAGTTATGTTTAGTAAGGGGAGAGTAATTGTCCCCATTCATCTCAGCATAGCCTTTTCTCCAGGCTGCTTGCTGGTGCCTCCCTTGTGTCTTTTAAAAATAGGATTGTGAATCCCTCTGGGGCAATTATAATATTCTCATTTATTTTGTGGTAAATTGAACTTTTTTTTTTTTAAAGCAGATAATACATTTAATAATTAAAAAAAAAACTGAGCTGCAATGACTTCCTCAGGGGAAGGGATAAAAATATAATAATATACTATTCATAATCTTTATGCAAGCTACCCTTGTCTTCACCTGACAGAACAGGATGGGTGGGGCTTATTATTGAGGGATGTGATTTTCACAGGGAAGGAGAATTGCATAGTCACATGGCCGCTTGGCAGAAGTGGAAAAAATGCAAAAAAAGAATGGAAATGGGTGTTGTGTGTGTGTGTGTGTGTGTGTGTGTGTGTGTGTGTGTGTGTGTGT
>JAJKFI010000046.1:13266840-13297574 GCA_029204185.1 Lerista edwardsae
AAAAAAATCTGGTGTGAAAATGAGATTTTTGTCTTCATTTCATGTTTGTGCAGTTTCTTTCTGTGGATCATCTCACAGTTGTTGTTAGATGGTCTGAATATATTTATTCTTTGCATTTACATGCAATCCAACAAATGATTCTTGACAAAAAAAAGAAAACCCCCCACACACACTCGCAAATCTTATTCTTCTACATTTTGAGAGAGAGAAAAAACGATTTCTGCATAATTTAGAATAGGGGATGAGTCAGTAGCTTTAGGCTGCAATAATTGCCACTGAGCTAAATAGAACTTATCCCAAGAGATCTGAGGTCTGTTTGAGCCTAGTATCGGTTTAAAGTTAGAAGGGGTGTCCCACTGAAGACATGCTTGCTTTCCCTATTGAGGTCAGGTTTTCTGCATCCCACTTATGGCAGAAAAAAAAGAAAGAAAAAGAAAAAAGAAAAGAAAAAAACTGCATTCCGTTCCATTTAATCATTTTATTTAGTTCCATTTTATCAGATCGGTAGGTAGTTGTTCATTACTAAGGTATCACGCACTGTAGCATATATTCCTGCTTTATTTTTCACTGCATCATAAAACACCTTTAAAGATATACCAATGCATGCATTTCTTTTTCCCTGAAGTCATTTTATCAGGTAATGTGTTCTTTGCTGACACGTTCTATATCCAAGGAAAGCAGTTTTTGATGATTTCAGCAATGGCCTGCAAAGTATGTGTGTGTGTGTGTGTGTGTGTGTGTGTGAGAGAGAGAGAGAGAGAGAGAGCGAGAGCGAGAGAGAGCGCGCGCGCGAGAGAGAGGAGATCACTAATTTACACTTCAGGCTTCAGCAAAATTTGGCTGACATAAGGGCCACCATTAAGCGTGTTTGAACCACTCTCGTGTGCTGCCCTCTCTGATGCAGAGAGTGTTCCAAACATACTTTATGGTGTCCCTTGTGCCAGCCAAACTTCGCTGGCCTAACTCCAGGTTAAGATTGCGCCGTAACTCTCCCACAGTCACCTGGTATAATATACACATTTTGTGTACTGTTTTGCAAAGATGTATAGAGGCAAGACTCTTAAATATTCAATATGAAATATCGCTTCACCTGTACTGTGGTCACGATTACAACATGTGCAACGTTTTCCTACGTCCATTGTCCTCACAAACTGACTGCTGTTTCTCCGTGCAGTTGAAAACAAAATTAGGCTCTTCGCTAATATTTTCCATATGGTCCCAACAGCAACAAAGCAAAGATGGGAGAGCCAATTGAAGCTGCTCAGCAGGCCAGAGGGAGGCAGAGGGCAGATGAAGGGTTAGGGGCACCCTTTGTGAGTTCACCACTCTCCCCAACTTACTGCTCAAAGTAAGTGATTCACGGCATAATCCTTCTTCCTCAGCCAGAGCAACAACCATGCGTAGGGTGACAGGGAGGCGAGAGGGGGAGTTTCTGGCCGAGGGAGGGCTGAACAGGGCCGGATCAGGCAGGAGTGGTGGAACAGGCCTCCCTCGTATCCTAATTCCCCTCCCAGCCCTCCCATGATGACACTGGGTTTCTCAGATTTGGGCCAGCTACATAGCTGACATGGATCTGAGAGACTGGGGCTTTACTTGGGGTAAGGGGAAATATCTTCTTAGATAACCTCCTGAACTATCTTGGATACAGTGTAGACCATGTGGCTTGGCTGTGCCAGGGTAGCATGGGGTTGGGCTGGTCGTCAGCCTCTTTGGTAGGCTGGCCTTGAATAGCAGCAATGGCAGAGTCTTCTCCATTTAGCCCGCCTACTTTGCATTCCACTTTCAGTTTTAGTTGTCCTGGCTCTTTATCTTCAATAAGTCCTCTCCCATTTTTTAAAGATATATTTAGTCTCATTGTACTGACGTCCATATCCTCACCAATGTTTGCCCCCCAAAAATTGAGAAGTGTTGTCTTACCCAGTCAATCTTTGATTCCCTTTCTTTTTAAGGTATATAGAAAACCATCACCACTACACACACAACCACCTCCCCCCTCCTCCCCGGTATAATATCTCTGCCTGCTCCAAACGTTAATGGACTTGGCCAGCTCCAAATTCAAACGGCGTTTACAGGCTCTAAAATTCACATATCCTGCTGAAACAGCAGATTTCAACCTTGTGATCACAGCTGCCACTTAAGAGCTCCTGAGTTTGGGAAAAACAAACTTAACAAAACCAGAGAAAGATGCCTGACTCCAACCACCCCCACAAACCCCATGAACAAAGTTCAGTCCAGGAGGCTTGTTTACAGGAGGCTAGCCTCAACTGAGTGGGGAGGACCCAAGAGGGTTCCTGAACTAGCCAAGGAGGATCACTTGATTGGCTCGTCGCACAAAGGATCTCATAGGATTCTATGGGAAAATAGTCCCAGTTAGAACCCTGAGCACTAGAATTTTGTGTCCTTCACTCCCTGTTCAGCTGTCTTGCCTTGCTGATGGCCCATGGATATGAGTGTTGTTGTTTTTTTGGGTGTGTGTGTGTGTGTGTGTGTGTGTGTGATATTTTTTCCAAAATGTCTTGATTAAAATAGCAAATGGGGAGATTTGGACTTACCTGTGAATCCCCCTTCTCAGTGGACTCCACATCAGGGTCAGCCAGCCCCGCCCGTGCCTGTCTGAAGCATCTGAAACAAATAATACAGGAGGGAGTTTAGTACATAATGAAATTACAGCTATATACAGGAGAATGGCCCGGGAAGGCCACTCCCCACTATGCCTCCAGGGGACCCCAGCTCCAACATGCACGAGGTCTCCTCCAAGACAGAAGATGGAACGCACGATACAACAGCGTTTTGTATCCCACCGGGGAGGGATCCCTGCTGAAGCCAGGACCCGGCCCTTCTTGTTATATGAATGTGAACAAAGTGAAGCTAGGGGGCAGGGTTAGCGGCGACATCATTATACCCAAAACAACGCTGATTCCAAGCATTTCAAATGGGTTTTCGCATGATGTTTAGGACTGAATCGTTTACTCCTGAAGTAAAAACTTACCAAAATAACAACGTGTGATCGTGGAGAAACATCATTGGTAACCTAATTATGATTCAATATGCAATTCCAAGGTTTAATTCCGCAGAATTATATTACTGAACATACCGGACAAAATGCCACTTGCTGTCTATTTAAACTCGGATTGCACTGTCTTGACAGGCTTATTTTTTGAAATCTACACAAGCAGGAATAAAGTGTGAACGGGAAGGAAAGAAAAAAAGGGGAGGGTGGGCAAAAATTAGATAAATATGTAGGAAAATTACATTAAAATCTCTCAATGTATAACACAAGTAGTTGTCAATAGGAGAGTAATTCTTTTTCGCTTCTAGGCTATTAAGAGTATTTTTTTTAACTTCTACACTCACCCCCCCCCCATAAAACAAATTCTGTTAATGTTCAGAATTTCAAAAATATTACCGTAGAAAATGGAAGGCGGGGGAAAAAAGTGTAAATGGGAAGGGGGGAAAAAGGAGGGGGGAAATATTTTTTATTTTTATTTTTATTCTTATCTACTTCAGTTTGTGAAGGGCTGCATACTTTATGAAGTAATATTTTTCTGTAGCAACGAATCACAATGATTTTAAGTACCTGTGCAAAGTAATCCCATTTTTCGTACAGCGATTCGTGCACCCGTATGCAGAACACGCAGGCATGATTAAAGAGGCTGAGATTAACTTTTACACACGGGCAGGGAGATTTTGATTCGTGACTCTGCGGCAGCAATCCTCCTTCGCGGCAATGATCTGAGTTTATATCCACGGCTTCAAGGATGTGACATCATGGCTTCTCCATGTAAATTATAACTCCATGGCTGAAGCTTGCCACGAACTGGGATGGCGAGGCAGCCCCTCCCCTCAGGAACACTTGATCACCTGACCTGCCTGACCTGAGAGGAGGAGCTACCCACTATTATATGCATTGCTGACCCGGATGTGGAGTGTTCCACTGGAGAATTGTGGTTTTACATGTTTTTATTCTACATCCTCATTCCAAGTTCTCATTTTTATTAATGTGAAATGCTTTAAAAGTGTACTGAGCAGATGATACAGGTGATATAGTATCGGCAGATGCAGCCGCAGTATTATTTCTAATTGGAAAAGTAGTGTATTTTCATTTCTGGAAAATACCTTAAACACCAAAATGTGGTGTTTTGTGTTTTTGTTCAGATATTTTAACTGCCAAAAGGCAGGGTTTACCCACCAAAAAGCAGTTTTCAACCACCACCACCACCACCCCTGTGTCTAGTCATCTCCATTCGAGTCACCATCCAAGAACCACCATGCCAGCCAGCACCCAAGATTGATACTGTCCCACTCGCCCTCCCTTTCCAACTGACAGTGCAGTCCTATGCATGTTCACTCAGAAGTAAGTTCCATCATGTTTAATGATCCTTATCCCCAGGCATGTATGTGTAGGAGTGCACCAGGAGTGCACCAAAACCACTAAACTAGCACAAGCTGGTCAGCTAATGTTTGTGGGCTACCTCTCTAAGTGGCTCCCTTGACACACTTCTCTACTGTGATTAAGCCTACTGCCCAACTGCATGCCAGGGCTTGCTTTAAAGCCCTCTTTCAGACACCAAGACCCCATTGTAGCCAAGAGGTTTGCTTGATCTTGGCTCTTTTGCCCTGTAGCCTCCAAATACACTAAAGCCTCCCAGAAATGTTAGCCTTGGTCCTAGGCATGCCTAAATCTTGTCTCTTTGTCATGTTTACTCAAATCAATGGCATGTTTCATGTTTGTGCGTCTGCCTGCCTGCCTCTCTGTGAGTGCGGTGTGATGTGTGTTTGTGGATGCGTGCGGATGAATTGGTTCTATTTTTCAATTGTTTTAGTGAGGATTTGAGATCAGCCTCAGGCCTCCTCTGAACAGATTCTCTTAACTAATCCATGAAGGACTCTGAAAGCAAATGTCCCATTTTTTGTTGATCTCCTTTCAAAATATTGGAACATAGTGAAGAGCGTTTTTGGGGGGGGGGGAGAAGGAAGAACTAGCCACTGCAAATGGTAAAGTGTTTCAATGCTGCTGCCAATACCATCACTTTCTTGGCCTTGATCTACACCCCACGGTTCCTCCCCCACCCCACCCCCATTCCTCCAGCTTCCACCCACTCTCATGCTGACATACTGACACTGGGGGTCAACAATGAGCCACTGACTACATACTGCTTGCTGCAGTGGCCCAGCTGCACTGAATGGTGTGTCACAGCCGTAAAGGAGCTTGTGCTGCTGGAATGCTAGTTCCGATAGGATAAGACCCCAACAGGATTGAGCCATAGAATCCTCTCTATCATCTGGCAGGATGGTATACAGCTGTCTAAGCTACCCATATTGAGAGAGCGCATTCTAAGGCAGATGGGTCATCTATTTGGCTTTAGTGTCACTGTAGCTGCTATCCCATATAATACTCACCTGGGAGTAAGTACCATTGAACCTCTAGGTCTGCACTGTACATGAATTTATGGTAAACCCCTTTTGGGGCTGGCGGAAATCCCCAAATGTACAATAAGGAACAAAATTAATTTCAGATGTGCTTTCCAGAATAGACTTTCAAAACAAATTAAGGGCACAATTCTAACCTGGAGTTAGGCCAGCACAAGGGACTTGTCCCTTGTGCTGGCCCAGTAATGTTGCAAATGTGCCACATCTGGCACACAGATGTGCATCATCCTCCCTGACTCCAAGGGTGGTCCAAATGTGCTTTATGATGCGTTTGCAACACTCCTGAGCCGGCACAAGGACTTGTGCTGGCCTAAGTCCAGGTTAGGATTGTGCCCTAAATATCTAAACATTAATATTATATATTAACATATCTATTAATATAATCATATTAACATAGCTAAACATTAATATCTAAACATTACATCTCACAACAAGCAGGCACAACCATACACAAAAACTGACAAATACTATGCAATAACACAACTACTATCAATAATGCACACTTGTATAGTAAAGCAACAGCAACAACAACAACAACAAAACAACTTTCCAGAACAGATTTGGACTGTTTGTGTTACTGTGCTGCCCGTAAGAGAGCTTTGAACTAGTTTTAATAAAGATGCCAATCATTTATTCCAGGGAGTAAATCCATTAATATACAGCCACATGTGCCAGGTAATCAATGTCGCTAATGCACTTGATTCCTTTTGTGCAGAGTTATCTCTATGTCAGTAAATTAGAATGAGGGGTAATGTAGCATCGCTGCTAAGTCCATCAAGCTGGCAAATGAAATTAGGGTAGATGACAGACTAAAAGCGGAAGAAGCTTCTCAGCAATGATGATGTTGGAAGATTGAAAATAGTGCAAGCTCCTTGTTATGGGTGATGAAATTTGTGACAGCTGGATCCTATCCTTGGCGGCTCCTGGAGGAACAGCGGTACCAAAATGGTGACTGCTGCACCTGGAGGCCACCAGAGCCACTGCCAGGGCCTCCTCAAGATTAGGGAACATTTCCTCCCTTTTTTCTACAGTAATAACGCTGCTGTGGCCCAATGAGTTTCCTCAGTTCTGCGCCCACCTTTTGAGCAGGCACACGACCAAGGAAGCAGAGGCAGATCTAAGGGAGGGCAAAGCTCTAAGTTTTGCAAGAAGCCTTACCTTGCAGTGGAAATCACTCCTCTCCTGCACCGTTTTAGCCAATCTTGGCGTTGCTTACTGGCTACAGCAGCAAGGGAGAGGAGGGATTTACATGACAGGGTAAGGCTTCTTGCAACACTTAGAGCTTTGCCCTCCCTGTAGATCTGCCTCTGCAAGGAAGCCTGTGTCAGGCCAGCCAGCCCGACATGAGGGATAAGATCTGTTGGTGGCTTCCACCACTGGCCCCACAGCCTGAGTGGGCCCACTCCTGCCCTCCCTCTGCCCACTTCCCTCTGTCCCAATAATGGTGAATGGTTGCAGTGCTGAGGGTCAGTGCCACCTGGCGCTGACACAATGCCAGTGCTCCCCCTTCACCGGGTGCCATAAACATGCTTAGCAGTATGTACAACACCTGGAGCCAGCACTGAGCAGCAGAGCTGGCACGACAAGTCCATAGGATTGGGCTCTGCAGAGGCCAAATGGCAGATGGCCAGAATTCACTCATTACTCGAAAGAGTCTTGGTCGACGCAGCAACCTGAGCTTCTGTAACAATGCGGAAGTTGCTGGCGACTGTTTTGTGGACACGCAGCCTGTTAAACCCAGCTGCACTTTGCCGTGGAACTCCAGTGGCTGACTCACGGTTTATTTTGACATTTCCAGCAAACCTGTTGGCTGCACTAATAAGGTGATCCTGCAGATCACGCACGTACAGTACACAGCACTAGAGCAGGCTTTCAATGACAGTCAGCGTTTGAAAGAGAACCTCCCCCCCCCCAAAAAATAAAAAAAATTGGCTGCAAAACACTTGTTTTGTCATTTTGGTATAGCAAGATTAGATAAACACTAGTTCTCCAAACAAGAGTCAGTGCCAGCAGATGAACTTGTGTGTGTCATTCAGAACAATATCAGGTTCAAAGTACAATAGCACAAACGGATTTCTGAGTGAGTAGAAAGAGGCTGCCAGTGCCCAGGTTTGTGTGTGCCTCCAGATTTGCCACCCGTGTGTGGAATATGTTACATTGCAAGAAGTGTGGCATCCTGAGGCTTGGTTTTCATTTTAAAAATAAATGAAAGTTTCTACACCTATGATTCTATGCAAAAATGCTCAGGCGCATGGGTGCGGTATATAGTAAAGAGTCAGAAACCAGTGTGTGGCTACATATCGATTTCATTGTATTGGAAATTTTTTATTGGTGATGGGGGAAAGCAGAGTAAGGGAAGCAGCGGATTTTCCCTCTTAGGGCATCACCTCATGGGAATCTCCCTCATCCAGGCTGACCGCTATTAACAAAAGACACATGAGGCAGAGGCTTGGTAAAGATGCAAAAAGAAAGGTTTACTCACAGCTCCATCCAGTGCATATCTACAGCGTCTGATTAGGATCAGAGGTACATCTAACACTTGGAAGGCAATGCCCTTCAGCTGCATCACCGTGCATGGAGGTGTGCTTAAGATGGCAGGGGGCATCAGAGCCCTTGGTCTGCACATCTTATCAGGTCAGTGGTCAGAGGACAAAAGGGACATGCTCAGAGGAGAAGGGAAGGAAATAAGTTCAAGGCCACACCTCCGCAGGAATCACAGAGAGGACAGGTAAGAAGGGTCTGGGTCATAGGACATCACATTGTGCCTCCTTTGGACATTAGAATGCCCCCTCTAGACAGCAGACGGAGTTGTGCCAACTCCAACACATTGGTCAAAGGCAGGGGTCTCCAAACCCCGGTCCGAGAGCTGGATGTGGCCCTTGGGGCGTCTCTATCTAGCTCTCAGCTAGCCCCTGGTCCCCTATGAGCCTCTGGCCTTCTTGACCTTGCTGGCACGGGCTGGATCCTCCAAGCTGTTCTCTGGTTGTGTGCAGAGGGTATCCTAAGTGCCTCCCCAGCCATCAGAATGCCTTTGGAAGGCTGAAAATTGTCACTTCCTGGTTTTCCCAAAGCAATTGGAGTCCCTCTGAAGGCCTTATACAGCTTTCTGAGGGTTAAGGAGGCCTCACCGGCCCTCAGAACATGTTCTTGGGTTTTTCTTTTCATGTGATCTGCTGGTTCTGAGATATTTACTCCAGCACATTTAAGTAAGCTGCTTGTGGGATGAGGGAATGGGAGTCCATTAAATTGTGTGCTATATTTCTGTGGTGTGTGTTGGTGCTTGGAGGAATTTTGAGCTCATTCATTCATTCATTCATTCATTCATTCATTCATTCATCTATGCTCCACCTAATGCATTTATTAATCTAACATCATTTCATTTGTGTAATGTATTTATTTAAATTTTATATTTAAATGTATTTTTTTCTGGCCCTCGAAACCATGCCAGATATTTGATGCTGCCCTCCAGCTAAAAAGTTTGGAGACCCCTGATCAAAGGGTAAGGCATGACTGGCCTCCACAACAACTTGGATCCCAATTTCTCTCTCCTCCTAGGTATCTGAATGGCCAAAGAGTCGCTGTTTCAAAAGGATCCTTGTATAGATGCAACTCTTCTGCCATCCACAGAAGGAACTGCCGCAAGTGGAAGCTCTGAGTCCATGAACAGAATTACCTGTGCCCACTGATCCATATGCCACTCCATTTGAGACCAAAAGAGCAGAACTAAAGTCCAGTGGTTTATTGCAGAGCATGAGCAGAACTGACCCAAATCTATAAACTGTCCTCTTCCCAGACTGGCAGCCAATGTGCTCAATTAGGTGTACAATCTGGACCTTTACCTGTGATGGATTCAGATTCATGGGAAAGAGTCATATGATAGAGTCCCTCCTGAATGGCATTACCTCATAATCCTTCCGATTGGGGGAGTCAGGTTTTGCCAGGGAGGTGACTGTTGTGGCTCCCAGTGAATGGAGAACTGTGGGAGTGGCAAAAAGATTTGGGGTGATTTTCACCCCTAAGTCTGCTGTCACCTCCCCGTAGCCCACTGAGGATGGAGCCCCTCCAATCCTCTTCTCGCTCAGATTTTTGGGGATCAGGAAGTGAATTGGAAGGCAGCGAGCCTGGCTTCTACCCTCTTACTTTTTCTTCCATGTTACTGTCCATAAAACCAGGTGTGGGGTGTACATTCCCAGTGCATTCTCCACTTCCTGTTTTGTATAATGGGTGAAGGAGAAAGGTAAGGCAGTGTTGGGTTGGCAGAGCACTTTCAGCCATCCTCAATCATGGACCAGGCACTTTGATGCTAGCCTGCCATGGAGTTTGGGAAGCCCAGTGGTGGTATTCTGCCGGAACGCTGGGCGGGACATCCGGATGATTGACAGCCCGCCCGTCGCGTTCCGCAGCGTTGTCATTTGGTGTCATTTGCGTAACCAATTACGCCGTTTGCGCACGTTACGCAAACGGCGTAACGCTGCGGAACGCGACGAGCGGGCTGTCGATCACCCGGATGTCCCGCCCAGCGTTCCGGCAGAATAACACCACTGGGGGAGCCCCCATTAAAAGCAGTGACCACTTTTTGGATGACTTCCTCTCCAGAAACCTGTTTGCCAACATGATTGTCCATGAAATAAAATCATTGTTTTAAGGAGGTAGATACACACAGAAAGCCTGTAGAAATCCAGATAAACGCTATTGTTAGAAATCTAGACAAGTGGAAGAATCTCTGTTTTATGTGGAATTCTGAAAATTCCCTGCCTATACAATTCCCTCTCTTTGATTTATGTTGACGTTAAAAGCAATTTATTTTACGCTACTCTATAAATTTCAGATTAATGGAGACTTTATTGCTTGTAGAATAAATTGCTGTGGAGGAATTGCTCTGAAGAGGTTTTGCAGCAGGTGAGTTGGAAATAGTTGAGACGGGTTTTGGATGTGGACAGTGGATGTGGGATTTCGTTCAGAAACCGAGGGTTAATTTGGTATATGGCTCAAGAGCACTTGCTGAATAATCATTATCATCCAATGTTCTCAATAGCAGTGGCTTTTGTAGAGGCCCACCCAGGGTTTACCCCGCCCTAAACCTGAGGCAGTGCAGGAAGCCCACTGTGCATGAAGCACACCATGCAGCACATGAAACCTAGTCTAGTGATGGGGACTAAACTTGTCGTTGTGGGATTCAGAAATGAACCTCACTGTACCTCAGTGGATGCTAAACCTGGGCCTAGATTCTTACAGAGCTCAACGCAAATGTGACAGCTCAATGTGTAACTCAAAATGCCCCCCCTACCGCAAGACCTTCCTACCTCTGGGGAATTTGCCTGGTAGGGGCAATGGGGAAGGCTCAGACCGAAGCCCCCTTTAGGCCATCACTGCTGTTGTGTATCTAGAGCAATGTATGCACCTGCCTTATATTGAGTCAGACCATAGATTCCTCAAGCCCATAGGCCAGATTTGGACTCTGGAAGCTCCGTCTCCCAACTCCATCCCTGTAATGATTGGGCTCTCCCAGCACCACTTTTTCAGCAGTGCTGATTCTTCTGGGAGGGCGCGAAGAAGAAGGTCTCGGAAGTCAACAAATGTTGCAGAGGAGACAGGAAGACCAAACGGAGTCTTCCTCCTGTGGGAGAGTGGGAGACACTGCCAAAGTGCTGGGAGAGCCCAATTCTCACACGGGCCGCCCTTTCCACAGCATTGCTTCTGCCAAGGTGTCACTTTGCTGAATGCCTAAACTGCGAAGTAAGTAACCCCTTTGCAGAAGTGGCGCAGCTGAAAGGGCGGCCCATGTGAGAATTGAAAATATGGTCAAGATTTGCCTATTTTCTCCTCTGTCATTTGCAGCTAATGAGTTTGACTCAGAACAAAATGTTTATTTCTGCCCATCATCTGCTTAATGTCTTGCCTAATGATGCCACTCCTAATGACGCCGTTTCCAGTCTTCAGTGGGTGCATCAAATGCTATTTGGCCCACTGTATGAAATGAGTTCGACACCCCTGATCTAGCCCAGTTTCCTCTGCGATGCAGGGGCTCCCCAGAGACCCAGGCAGGGTTTTTTTCTGGCAAGGCTTCCCTGCGATCCCAGAATAATTGGGCACGTTGGAGACTGAGCTTGGGACCTTACAAATGCTTTTTGGCCCTAGCCTGCTCCAGTAACATCATTAGATGTACAATGGGGCCTGACTTCAGGGCTCGAGTGAAACTACTTTTGAAAATAAATAGTTTTACTTGAGCCCTTTTGAAATCACACCATGGGGAGTTTACCCATCAACAGCATGCGAAAGATTCTCTCTTTTTTCTGTGCTTGATCATTAAAAAGTACAAGTATTCTCCAATGGAGGCAGTTATGAGAAATCCTCTGCAGCGCTCTCATTTTAGTTGCACATAAGGAACACATTTTCCAAAGGAATCAAAGACTCTCTTGATACTTGTCTCTTAAACAAATGTGACCTACATTTTGCAGAACCATGTTTGTATCTCGGTTTCTCGTTTAGCATTTCTTTCTTCCTTAATTTTCTCCCCGGAGCCCATAACCCTTCATAACTGGGTCCCCTTTAGAATAGATGGGATCAGCCTGCACACTGACGTCCGCTGGAGATGCTCTTCAGTAAGAGTAAACAGATACGGGAATGAAAGGCGGCAGCTATGAGTAGCAACACTGCTAATGAAGATCATGCACAAGCAGCAGCTACAAATGTACCACACAGCCATCCCGGGTAACTGGGGCAGCGCAGTAGGGCAACCGATCAGAACTTCCCTCGTTCAAATCTTGCCTCTGCCATAAATTCTCACTAGGCCTTAAGCAAGCTGCTCTCTCTCTCTCTCTCTCGCTCTCTCTCTCTCTCTCTCTCCCAGCCTCAGTCTTCCCAGCTGCAATATAGGGTCAATCCTTATCAACTTTCCAGCTGTGCCAATGGGGCATGTGCTGCATCCTGTAGTAGTCATGGAGGTCTCCCCAAAGTAAGGGAATGTTTGTTCCCTTACCTCAGAGCTGCATTGCCCTTACCCGGGTGCTAGAAACTTGGTTAGGATTGTGCCCTTACAGCCTAACCCTAACAAAAGTCCCATGCTCTGATCCAGCGGGGCAAGTGCAACCCCTGCCGCATCCAGCACAGGGCTGGACGATGCTGGAGGTCTCTTTGAGCCTCAGCCATTCCTCAGGGGAAGGGGAAATCAGAAATATCACTGGCGCAAATCCAAGCTTTCCCTTGTTAGGCCTTCAGGCCTGGGAGAGGAGAAGCAGTGGTAACCATAGCCACTGGCCCCGCCCCCTCCTGGGCCTGAACTGCCCACTCCCACCCTCTCCACCCCTTGTGCCTCCGCTGCTCCCATTCTGCCCTGCCCCACTGCCTAGCAGAGAGCCTACTGAGTGGTGGTGGAAGGCTGGCGTAGGCCTTGCCACAGGCCTCCATGCTCCCGCCACATACCTGATGGCATGTTAGCGGCAACGCATGTGCCCATTCTGCCAGCGCTAGCCGGCATAGGATTGGGCCTTCACTCACCTTACAGGTAAGGGTAACGTCAAAATGATATATATGAAATGTTTTATGCAGCCAGAAACAGAGGCATATTGAAGGTACCATGAGGAGAGGCGGGTGCAGTGGGCACCGGTTGCAACAGGATTGGGGTGTTTTTTTTCCTTGCCCGCTCCCCCTCGAGTCCGGAACCCTCCTAAATGGAGTGATTCCAGGCGCTGATGTGTGTGACCAGGCAGCACAAGGGGTGGGGCAGCAGCACTAGGGCTGCAGTGACATCACCCTGCCCTAGCGAGCTGAGAGCCAGTTATTGCTCTGCCCAGAAAGCAATAGGGAAATGTGACGTATATGGAGAATTGGGGGTTTATTAAACATTCTATTGTTGTAACTTGTAACTGTTTGTGTTTGTGTGTGTATGCCAAAAAAGGTGATGATGAAATGTGAAGTATGATGATCGTTTCAGGAAAAAAAAAAGTTTCAAAAGTTTTGTTTGAATCAGACCAGTAAAATTAAATAAACCCATGTGACGTAGAAAGGTTTCAGTAGTGACTGACAGCATGGACTTGAAAGGCTTGCAACTAAAAAAAAAGGAAGTACTTCTTTATGCATAATGTAGTTAAAGAACGGAATTTGCTACATAAGATCTGGTAATATCTATAGCATAGGTGATTTTTTAAATAAATAGATAAATAAATAGATCAGTGTTTCCAAACTTGCTAGCACTGGGACCCATTTTTAAAAATGACACTTTATCAGGACCCATCTAACTTTTCCAGGCTAAAAAAAGTGTCACTTTACCAGCTGCTCAAGTCTGTTGTATCCTTTTTACTATGGTAGATGGGGGAACCACATTCTGAAGCATTTGTTCAGCTCCACATTCATTGGATTCTGGTGGCCTTTTGTTCCCCTTTATATGGCTTTCAGAGCTGAGGCACAGTTGCCTACTGTAAGCACACACACACGTGGCTGAGTTTCGTTTTCCATAGGCTCAGTACATTCCCTTTGGCAGCCTGGAGGGAGGGAACTGCCTTATCAAGAGTTTGTTGAGGCCTGCATTCATCAAATCAGGACAATCCTGGTGGTGATGTGTTCCCCTTGGCTTGCCCTTCAAAGTGGACCAAGGGCCACCTGCCTACTCATGAATAAACATGCACATGCTGCTCCTTTTGCTTTCCATAGGGCTCAATACACTTTCCTGGTCAGCTATCAGGTTGTCGGTTTCGCAAACCACTGGTGGGTCCTGACTCACTGTATGTGAACCACTGTATGTGAACCACCATAAATCAGTGGTTCACAAACTGTGGGTTGGGACCCACCAGTGGGTCGCGAGCCAATTTCAGGTGGGTCGCAAAGCAACTAGAGCAGCCATATTGAAAATATTGGATGCTGGAAAGGAGGAGGGCAGTGTGGTTGTTTTGCTTGTGTCAAGGTTGTAAATAGGCTTTTTTTTTCTTTTTGATTCACTTTGCTATTTGAAAATGGCTGAGAAATCACTCAACGTATTGCTGCATTCTCAGGAAAGCAGCAGGATCTGGCATCACGAGAGCACTTCCAACCATGACATCACTTCCGGTGGGTCCCCAGACAGATTATCATTCTGAAAAGTGGTTCCCAGTGCTAAAACATTTGAGAATCACTGAGCTAAATGCATGGGGAAGAGTTCCAGCCATACCTATGAGCCTTGATGGCTAAATGGAGCCTCCATGCTCTGAACAGCAGGTGCTGCAAACACAGAATGTTGGGGTGGTGGGGTGGGGACTGCCACTTTGATGCCTGCTCTGGCTGTATTTGGCTCATAGCTGCTTCATTCGATAGCCTTTGGTCTGATTCACCTCCTCATTGTGCTAACTGCCAAAGAAATATAGAAAGGCTTTCAGTTCTCCTTGAGCAACAGATAGAAATCCAAAAAGATATGCAGTATCATTTTATACTTTTTTAATTTTAGTTCTGGCAGAAATTACTCATAAAGCTGAACATCCAAGAAAATCCTCAGTGGCCTAGTTTTGGAAGCTGAAACGCCTAAATGAAAATGCATACTGAAATACATCCATAGGAAAATTACTGTATTGTTTCTTTGTATAGGATCAGTTCTGGGAACACTCCGGGTTATTAAAAAAAACCAATTGTTTACCAGGTGCAGGTTAAGTCACCCATTAGTGATATGGTGCAGCCCTCTCTTTCACTTGACTGTACCACCTCACATGTCACATGGAGTTCACTTGGTTCAAAGTGTGGCCCATGTAGAAATGGTAGTTCATGTTGCACAATCACACAACAGAGATTTGTGGTGACACGCACCATCACGTGCCCCCGACTTCGCCCAGCTCTGTTCCTGCACGCGGGACAGGGGTGCGTTGTGGCAGCCAGTGATTGGCTGCTAGGGCATGGAGGAAGAGTGGAGTGAGCTGTGTGCTGTTGCTGGGGCTCCCTTCAGGGCACAGTCGCTCCATTTTGTTGGCCCCACCCCCCGTCACCGAATGTGCAGTCTGAGATTACCACCTAATTGTCGCCCCTTTTTTGGGGGTGGTAGGCATTTTTTGCTGCCAGCTGTATTGGCTCAGGGCTGTTTTTTCTACTACCCCAGACTGACTGTGTATACGAGGGCTTGGGTTAGTGAGGTCACTGGGTCACTGGGGCAGCTAACGTGCTGACTGGGTGGAATAAGAACATTTGGTGTCCATCTGAGGTTGGCGTGGTCTGAGGAAGAGCCAGTACCACTCACATATGATTCCAACTGGGTTGGTGATTGGGCTGGCAATTCCCCTGGCTAGGTTGCCTGGGAGCCCTCCTGGTGAGCCAAGGGCAGGGGGCTTGGGTGGTCCTGTTGCCTCAACCCTGAGAGGTTGGCTGGGATAAGACATCTCGAGCTTTGTCCAAGGATGGCTTGGAGTCATACGGCTATGACCATTTAACATCTGGGATTTAAATTTTTCCCTAACTGAGGCCAGCATGTTTTGGGGATGAGTTGCCACCTTGCTGCAGTCAGTTTTTCATTATTAATAAAGAGACCCCTCTTTGCCAAGCCGTTGTTTGATTATTGGGAAGGGATGCTTGGACAATAGGAACTCAGAACGGGCAGAGGACCTTTGAGTAGCTAGAAGCAAGGCCTCACCAATACAATATCATCGTCACGCAATGTTTGACTTAAAGTTGTTTGCCTCCTGGTGCATTCCTCATAGTAAGATGTGGTCTTGTTTCCATCAGTACAACTGAGCAGATGTCTCTGAACTGTCCACTAGTCAAGCCGTCCAGTTGTGTGCTCATAAACAACAGGAGCAATCCGATGATACTTTCCATTAATCTTACTTCCAGGTAAAGGTGTTCAGGACTGCATCTTTAATATTATTTATTTATTTATTTATTTATTTAAGAGATTTATGCCCCACTTTTCCTCTGCCAAGGCAGATGCCCAAGGCTTACAATTATTGGAGAGGAGAAAAACGAAAAGTACCGTACATAAAAATAATAAAGCAATAAAATAAGCAATAAAAGCATAAATAAAAACAGGCTAAAAAGAAATTGATTGGAGGGGGGCAAACCTATTTACAATGCAGTTATCGCTGCAGAGTTACAAGAGACAGACATATCAACATTAAAACGCTGGACGAAATAGAAAAGTCCTGAGCCAATGCCGAAATGCCAGGAGGGAGGAGGAAGGCCTTAGAGCCTCCAGTAGGGAGTTCCATAATTGCGGTGCCACTACTGAGGCGGCTTGCTCCCCCCCCCGTGCCGCCAGTCCCCTAACTTGGGAGAAAGGCGGCAATTGTAGGAAGGACCCCGCAGATGACCTAAGAGGGCGGGCCGGAATGTAAGGGTGACGGCGGTCCCTTAGGTAACCTGGACCTGAACCATGAAGGGCTTTAAAGGTCAAACCCAGCACCTTGAATTGCTGTGCATATGTGTCAAGCAGATGATTGCACAGAGTTGGCGTGAGTTATGCACAGTGCAAGCCTATGCATGTCTACTCAGAAGTAAATCCCAATATAACCAATGGGGCCTACTCCCAGGTAAGCCTGGATAGGATTGCAGCCTCAGTTCTTGCTTTGTGCTTCCATCAGAGTTGAAGTCTGAATTGTGTCAATATGATCTGTGTTGGCCTGCTGACTTGTGTGGTGCTATTATTTGGTGCCAGGAGACTTGTAATTACAGTACATGGCATAGCTGGCGCTTTTCCAGTTGCTTGACAACCATCAAATACATATAGCAATGGAATTGGCCTTCCTCCTAGCAGGAGTTTTTTTCTTTTCTTAGTAGCTCGTAATTTAATAAGAACAGGACAGTACTTAATGGGGTCATGATTACCTTACATATCTGTCAAGGAAGGCAGATATTGGTAGTAAACAACAGGAACATAAATGGCTTTTCACTATCTCTTTAAAACAAACCCACATAATTGTTGAGTAACTGTTTGACACAAGGAACATCTGATTCATCTAAAAATGGCTCCCTACCAGGAAATTTTCTAGGAGGCATTGTGCAACACTTTGCAACAGACCGTATAAGGCTACAATCCTGTGCACACTTTCCTAGGAGTAAGCCCCACTGAATACAGTGGGACATACTTCTGAATAGGCATGCATAGGGTTGCACTGTTACAGAGCCATTCTCGGCTCACAGTGTATCTGGGGTGGGGCAATGTCACCGTGCCCCCAGCGTGGTCACCCTGCCCCTGTGCATTGCCCAGCCACACCTCCCTGTGCCCGGAATCACGCCATTAAGGATCGGTCTGAGCACTGGGGGGGGCATGAAAAGTGTGCGGGTTTTTCTGTGCTGGTGCACCCTGCCATACCCAATGCCCCATGCGCTCACCTCTCCCCACAACACCCTCCCTATGCCTCTGCACTGTGACTTTCTTCTGACTCTTTTAGAAGGTCATTTACTTGGACAGTCACTGCCTCAGTTTAACGCATGCAATTGATCTAGCTGGGGTCAATATGCCTTCTTGCTGAAATTCTTGCTGAAATTTTCATCAGCTGCCAGTAGTCTGTGGGCCAGCTGGAGAGAAGATAAGAACAGAACACAATCTCCGCTGGGGTCACCGATTGCTTATTTGCACTGTTTCAAATGGTCGGGTCAACTGTATTTATGCTACCCTGAAACGTTCAGTATGTTTGCTGACTTAACTGGCTTTAATGTTTGTGCACTCCAGACCGTTTTGTTCCAGCTGGAACTTTTCTGATGACTAAAACGCCACACATTTCTTTTAGTGTTGTTAAGTCTCGAACTTTCCTGGCATTGCGTACAGGGAATGCAGATCTTCAAACAACATATTTTTTAAAAAAACAAGAACAAATCAAGAGGTTTATAGGTTGCGGTGTGGTAACCCCCAAATCAATGTAGAAATAATTTGGAATACCCATATGAATATCGTCGGCATTTGCTGGTTAGCCAAAAAGCTCATGTTCACTTTTAGAGTTAATATTAAAGGGGAAAGGCAGTGGCAACCCAACAGGGGTGCATCTGGTGCGGGCCGCACCGGGTGTCACTCCCAGCTTGACACCGCACCACCAAGCCTCTGTTTGGCAACCTTTGGCCCATTCTGAGCCAGCCACCTAATGCTCTCACTGACAATCATGTTTCTGCTGGCAAGAACACAAAGCAACTTGGTCCGCAGCAGGCTGAGGATGGCCAAATGGAGGTGGTCTGGAGGCAGATTTATTGCATTAAAAGCAATGCGCTATCCCACAATGTCAGGGGAGACGTGACTACATCATTGCATTACCCCCAACTTCTGGAGCTCCAGCAGATAAGCACCGACTGGATGAAACCCACCCTGAGACACCGCTGCGGAAAGGGCGATAGATCAGTGGTGGAGCACATGCAGCGGTGTTATGCTGCCGGAACGCTGGGCGGGACATCCGGGTGATCGACAGCCCGCCCGTCGCGTTCCTCAGCGTTACGCCATTTGCGTAACGTAGGCAAGCGGCGTAATTGGTTACGCAAATGGCGTAACGCTGCAGAACGCGACGGGCGGGCTGTCAATCACCCGGATGTCCCGCCCAGCGTTCCGGCAGCATAACACCGCTGAGCACATGCCTTGCTTGCAAGAGATGGAGATGCTTCATCTCCAGCATCTTCAGCTAGGGTAAGGAAGCTGGGCTTGTGGCTTTCCCCAGCTGTGAAAGGAATGTCTGGGAGGATCCAGTAGGTGGCACAAAATTTACAGGTTGCATTAAAAAAATATCTGTGCACAGTGAATCCAAAGCAGTTGAACATCATGAGGTTAAGACTCCCCTGATGCCCAACAGATGCACATGTGCCACCCATGAATGGAACCACTGAAGGCCACCGAACAGACTTCTTTTGCTTCTGTCCGGTATTCTCAACATGCCATACAGGGGTATTCAGAGTTGTATGGGTTGGTTTGTCTGCAACACTTTGAAATATAATACTCATAATTTAACACGTCATTGGTTTTAGAGGAAATGACTGCATTCTGTGTGTTTACATTCAGTTTCTCTTTATGTAGTTTGCTGCTTTCCTGATTTTTTTAAAAAAATACACTGACAATTTTGTGCCAAAGTTGTGCTGCTGTCACTGCAACATCTGTTACACTTTAACAAGCCTTTCCAGCACAAAGGGGAGAACGAAAAATGAGCCCCGGCAATTCCTTCTCTGGTGCAGCCTCCTGGTAACTCCACCCACTTGTGAAAAAAATCTTGACACAAGTCCACCAATCACAGAGCAGTGGCATGATGTCAGCCTAAGACCAGCCCATCCTGCAAGAAGGCAATCACTGCAACCTACCAAGCCCTCAACACTGGCAGGCAGAGAGGCACCATTACAGTGGCCAGACTGGGTGGTGATGGCAGGAGCCAGCCCAATGAGCAGCCACCATCTTCACAAGTTGTCCAACAGACAGCCACATCGCAGGGGTCAGTGAGGCCTGCATACATCACTTAGTTCAGTGTTCTTCAACCTTGGGGTCAGTTGTGGGGTCTGAAGCTGTCAGAACACTACCTTTCCTTCCCCTGACGAGGTCCGCGGTGGAACTCTGTGAGATATGGCATCAGCAATGGCAATAGCACAGCACTGCGCTAGCATTTGTGGAACTTTTGTGGGCATAACTGGGACTACGATGGCAGGGCTGCCTGAAGGCATATGCCTGCCATACGCTGCCCAGACTAGTGTTTTAGAAGCATAGGATTGCGGTGTAAGGCTGCAACCCTTTTACACACTTACCTGGGAGTAAGCCTGTTTTAATTCCCCAGTGGTGACTTCTAAGTAAATACTGCAACAGGAAGAATGTTCTTCTAATACGTTGCTTGCAAGACTGACACCATTTTCACAACATGTTAATAGCCATGCATGCATCCTACTAGCAGTGCTGCCAAGATTTATGGGTGCCACAGGAAACAGGAGTTGACTGCCCAGTGGAGCTGGGGCAGGAAAGGGGTTCATTAAAACTAGAAACAATGGATGCCTGTAAACCAAAAATGGTGGTTCATCCCTTGTGGCCACAAACAAAATTTCCCAGTCCCCAGGCATGAGCAACTCACATTGCTACCAGGAGGCATTTAAGTTAGCATGTGGCCTCTCCTTGTTTCTTTCTTAAATAATGGGAAAAGACAGTCAAAATTGAAAGCAGATTAAAGGAAATGGTTCTGAAATGATGCAGAATAGTGACTGCAATGTATATGTAATTCATTTGCATGGCACTACAGCGCATTTATGTTCAGTCTCTGCAATTTAGTTGGGACCAAAATTTTCATCATAGAACAGGCATAGGCCTCACACAATAATGGACAAAACGTTTCATCTTTTCTTCGTAAAATCACAAAAACAAACCTAATCCACCTATGGAATAAACATGGATTTAAGCTAAGCTATTGGTAGCCTATACTTATAAACTTTCTTTGATGTTTACAAAGGACTTCACTTCAAAAAGCTTACTTCTTCATAATACCGTAGTTAATTGTATGAAGATCCAGGCAGACCAATGGAGAGCCTCTGAATAGCTCTATTTCTGCTCAGGAAATGAGGCCTTTGGAGACGGTGACCGTGGAAAGAGACTAATGTCCCAAGAACTCCAAGCTCAGGTTGAAATCACAGTCATTTTGCTTACAAGATTGGCGATGGAGTTGGCATTGTTGGGTGGTGGATGAGGTCCAAACATCTGGCGGCCAGCCTACAGCTGACCACCAAAGCCCCTTGGCCTTGCTATTCCTCTGCCTCACCATTGCTACCCTCTCTGAGTGAGCAAGTGATGATATTAGTGAGAAGTCACTTGCCCACCCTCTGGGCATTTGAGTCCCTGGCCCTTGTGCAGCACGGGGCCCAGCCCGCATAGTGCCACCCACCCCACAGAGACTGCCACCCCCTGACTCACCTAGAATCTCTGGAGCCTCATGCGACATCCTCAGTCCCTCTGAAAGAGTTCTGAAGCCTTTGAAAGGCCTTTAAACATGACTTCCAGTTTTCTGAGGAAAACTGGAAGTACGGTTTAATGGCCTTCTAAAGGCTTTAGAATGCTTTCAGAGGGCCTAAGGATGCCGCGCACGGCCTGCCTGATCCTTGAGAGGTCTCCAGAGGGTGGGTAGTGGCAGTGGCTCAATGGCGGACGCTGCCCCTACTGGCCCCATGGGCCTGCTGTGTGGGGGCATTTGCCCTTCCCGGGGTAAATGGCAGGAATGTCATTGCTGATGCTGGTGAAGACTGGGCCCAAAGAGAGCAAGTGGGCAATGGTCATAACAAAAAGCAAATATCTTGTATGAGCCTCCTGGAGCTGGTCTAAATATCATTAACTGCTCCAGCCGTGCTCATACGCATATGTGTACATGTTCCCTTTCTTTTTGTCATTCCAAGTGATCCAAGAGTAAAACTAGTGGCTTACTAAGACTAAAACAATGAACTTAATGGTTTCTTCCAAGTTAAAATCCGTTCTCATGGCTACAGCCTTTAGCTAACTCAGGCCAAAACCTCACCGATTTCCATTCTAAACAGTCCGATAATCATTCCAGACTTAATGCGCCAAGGACTGCCTTCTGGTATTCCGTGTGAGCCCAGAACCCATCAACCTGTATTGTCTGGTGGGCCCTCCGCAGCAAGGGAGCTGGGGCAGGATGCCACCTTCCCACACTGCCCCAGTAATGTTGTGGCTCTTTCCCACATTAGTCTTACCACAGCACTGGGTGACACTTTCTCGGGAAGTAACTGTGTGGCTGACACGTCCCACATGTTCTTGGGCACCAGGGATTGCTGGGCTGCAATTGAATCCAAAATATCTTCAGTCATCAAGAGTTAAACAGCTATGTTTTTATTTTCTTACGATTTAATTTAACAATACTTTATTTCAGCATTGGGCAAGGCTATTTCCTCTACTGGGAGTAATATATGAGATTGGTTACGTTTCAGCAGCCCCTCGAAAATGTATTCCTCTCAGCCTACATCTTGTTCAAGCCAAGGTGTCTTGTTCAAGCCAAGGTCTTGACCTTCCTAGTGTTCTTTGTTCAGCAATTATTCCAATCACGAATCAGAATGTCTAAAACATTGTTTGGGGGTCGTGGTGGATGAAAGGGTTTCCCCGTTCCATGAGGACAAATCAACCTTATCCATTGTCACTAGCAATTCCATAAGTGAACGTATGTGTGTATATATGTTCCAGCATAGCTTTGGAACGCCTGGAGCGATTGACACCAAACTTGGTACACATATGCCTTACGATCTGGAAAGAAAAACTGCAGGAGTAAGACACCTCTAGCACCCCAAGGGGTGGGGGTGGGAATGGGGTGACATGTAAAAATAGTCAAAAACGGCCGATATTAGTGTCAAATCCATAGTTTTTGGGGTCGCTGAGATGAATGGTGACGCTCCCGATGCCGTTTAAGTCCACGTTCAGCCCCCATCAGCATGGGGGATGAAAAGGGGTGAACAATAAAATGTCCAAAATCACCGACGGTGTCAAATCCATAGTTTTCGGGGTCCCTAAGCTGATGGGTGACAGTCCCGATGACATGTAAGCCCAAGTGTAGTCGAATAGAACACATTGCATAGAGACTTGCACTCTCGATCATTCTCTGTAGAATCTTCTGGAAATTTTCAGAAATCATTATTCCCCGGTCTTGGACTCCAGTCAAATACTTGCCATGTTACCAGGCGTAGTCACTGAATACAAGTCTATCGATACTGTAGTGGATGCCTATGAGGTCGTCAATTTCCCATCAGACTTCCTAAACTCACTTGATCCGGCTGGATTGCCACCACATCGTCTTTACTTACAGTGGGATCTCCAATTATTTTACTACAGAACCTCGACCCGCCAAAACTTTGCAACGGCACAAGGCTGTGTGTCAAGAAGATGCTGGGCACTGTAATTGAAGCAACTATCTTAACAGGAAAGGGAGAGGGTGAAACAATTTTTATCCCACAGATACCACTCATTCCGACGGATCTCCCTTTTAACTTTAAGAGATTGCAATTTCCAGTGAGACTTGCATTCTTGATCACGATCAATAAGTCACAGGGGCAGTCTATTAAGTGCTGCGGAGTGGATTTGAGATCGCCATGTCTCTCCCACGGACAATTGTATGTTGCTTGCTCAAGGGTGGGTTCACTCAAAAATTTATTTATTCTTGCTCCTGGAGGTGAAACTAAAAATGTTTTTTATAATCAAGTTTTGAGTTAAATTAATATTATAGTGAATTTGTAAAAGATTTTACTTTATAATTTTTATATTGTACTTTTACTTTCCTGTACATAAAATTACTTCAGTTTTACACTATAGATAGAATTCATTCCTTTTCCTGTCTAATAGAAGCTTGGGATACATAAATACACGGGCAACGCCGGGTAAGGACAAGCTAGTATAAAATAAATAAAAGATGAAGTTTGTTGTGTAAGTGTAGCTTGTTGTGTGGGCTGTGAAAAGTGTAGCTTGTTGCGTGGGCTGTGAGAGAAAATATTAGCAGTGTTAATGATTCCAGAAACAACCATTTTAAGTACAAGTGTCGAATTATGAATGTTAAAAGGGTGAAGGTTATAACTAAACCACAAAATATGCTGGTCTTTGGACTGAGGACTCAGGAAATGGTTTCAGCTGATCTTTGTGATGAGGTAGGAATGAGAAATGAAGAGTGGACAGAATGTTCTGCCTAAAAAAATTATTTTTTTGCATATCTCATCCCATGTTCACTTCAATTGATAAGGGTGCAATCCTAACCAACTTTCCAGCACTGACATAGCTGTGCCAATGGGGCATGCGCTACATCTTGGAGGGAAGTCATGGAGATCTCCTCAAGGTAAGGGAATGTTTGTAACCTTACCTTGAAGCGGCATTGCCCTTACCCCGACTGGAAAGTTGGTCAGGATTGCAGCTTAGAAGTGTCAGAGGGCACAATCCTAACCTGGAGCTAGGCCGGCATAGTTAGGTCAGCAAACCTTGGCCTGCACAAGGGACACAGTAAAGTATCTTTGGACCACTCTCAGAGTCAGAGAGGCCAGCACACAGACATGCACCATCCTCCTGACTCTGAGTGGTCCAAATGCGCTTTACGGTGGCATAATGTGGAAGTTCCGTTGAAATGTGGAAGTTCCGTTGCACACATTTTTTCTACTCCTGCAAAGTTTGTGTGCAACCCACTTTTATGTTCCCACAAATACCTTGAGAAATTGTTTGGTGGTTTCAATGGGTACTCAGAATCTCTTCTGCGGTTATTAATCAACATATGCCTTTAAGGTTCGGTGAGCAGCAATCATGTCAAAGTTTAGTGAACCAAGTGATTGACGGCTTGTCCTCCTTTTCATGCGCATTGTTTCTAAGCAGGATTATACAAATATAATTGAAATATCTGTAGAAGGGAAGAACTACATTAAAATCTCTTTGTATCACCCTAGGATACCCAGCCTGCAATCCTTTACTAGGGAGTAAGTCCCATTGAACACTATGGGATTTATTTCTGAGTAAACATGCATAGGATTGTGCTGTCCCTGTATGTCTCAGCCTAGGGGAATTCCCACATTGTTGAAGAAGTACTTTAGCCTAGAAGACAACATCTGCATTTCATAATTATATGGAATATTTATTCCAGCTGTGAGTTGTTTGTCCATTCTGCCAGTTGTAAGCACATGACTTCCTTTTTTCTGAAGAAAAAAAAAAAAAGGAGCGAGGGAGGAAAAGTTAAGTAAGGTCAAAGTCAAGAAAACAAGTTTACTTTTCAAGAATGAAACAGTGCAGTATTCTCAAATCGGAGAAGAATAGCTGTGTCCTCGGTAAACAGACTTTTATATTTTACATTTAGGGATCGAACTTACAGAAATAATGAAAAGAAAGTCAACCTCCAAATTGCAGCCTTGAAATGCCTGTTAAGTTCAAAATGGCTTTAGAATGAACAAAATGTCATTCCCGAGCTGTTGGCGGGAGGCCAAGAAGATGGTGCACAGTGCAGTTTTTTAAAATCTTATGTTAAAGGTTGAAGGCCTACATATTAAATGGTTTCCAGGGCCAGCCCCAGACCACCTGGTACCTTGACCTGATGGTGCCCGCCTCTGCTCCTCTCCCTCTCCACTGTTCTTGCTCAGCCTTATTTCCCCTTCACATTTCCTCTTCCTCTCTGCCTTCCTTTTCCAATCCAGGGCATGGAAGGAGCAGTGGTAGGAGGAGGAGTAGGCTAGTGGGTTCCCTAAGGAAATTGCTGCCTGAGGTGACTTCTTCAGTGGGCCTCATGAATGGGTCTCTCCTAATGGTTCCCATGGTTGAGAATAGAAGGGCATGAGCGCAAATATATCCCATGCTCAGAGGCAGATCTAAGGGAGGGCAAAGCTCTAAGTGTTGCAAGAAGCCTTACCCTGTCGTGTAAATCCCTCCTCTCCCTTGCTGCTGTAGCCAGTAAGCAACACCAAGATGTTGCTTTTCCCTGTGAGGATTGGCTAAAACGGTGCAGGAGAGGAGTGATGTCCACTGCAAGGTAAGGCTTCTTGCAAAACTTAGAGCTTTGCCCTCCCTTAGATCTGCCTCTGCCCATGCTGGCTATGGACAAGAAAAGATATTTCGCAAGGATATCAGTAGTTGGCACAACCAGATATAACTTAAGTTTGCCAATGACCCCTCATCTAGTTGTAGTGAATAAGAATTAGCCCCAGTAAACCAGGAAGAACAGCTTAGCAAGCATTGTGCACATGTATGCCTGCAGTGCACATGAGGGTCATGCCCCCACAAATCCCTTCACGTTACAAATGACTCAGGGTTCCCAATCCTATCCAACTTTCAAGCGCTGATACAGCCGTGCCAACAGGGTGGGTTCTGTACCCTGCCGTGGGCTGGCAGTCACGAAGCCTTCCTCAAAGTAATGCCTGTTCCCTTTCCTCAGTGCTGCATCTGTGTAGGAAAATTGGATAGGATTGGGCCCCAAGGCAGCAATCCTATGCACATTTTCCTGGGACTAAGGGCACAATCCTAACCTGGGGTTCGTCTGGCACAGTTAGGCCAGCAAAGTTTGGCCAGCACAAGGGCCACCGTAAAACGTGTTTGGACCACTCTCGGAGTCAGGGAGGATGGTGCACGTCTGTGTGCTGGCCTCTCTGACTCCAAGAGTGTTCCAAACATACTTTACGGTGTCCCTTGAGCTGGCCAAACTTTGCTGGCCTAACTGTGCCAGACTAACTCCGGGTTAGGATTGCGCTCCTAGTTGCACAGAACGAAATAGCATTTATTTTCAGGAAACATTCCTAGGCTTTTATTGTACACCATCATGGGTTTTTCACTGCTGCAGACATTTTGGCCTTTGCTGTTCACACAACGTATGCATTTGCCTACTCAGCAAATGCTGATTTCTTTGCTGATTTGGCCTCTCACCTCAAGTTTCTTGTGGGTTGACAGTCTTTGTTTACTTAAAATACTGTTTATGGATCATTGCTCAAGTGCTGTCAATACAATTATACATTTAAACCAACACACAGTTCCTGGCTGTTAAAAAAAACAATACCTCCATTATTTGTTTTTAACTGGGGGGAAAAAACTACTCCAGAAAGAGGCGGGGAAGATGCTTGGTGAAGTCACAGATGTACACCTGATCAGCACTCTGAACAGCCCTTCTTACAGGCTGACAGAATTTGTAGCTCACTCCTCAAGAGAAGATGGCTTTATCAGGGGCATCAAGCTCATTTCATGTAGTGGGCCAAATAGCATGTATGATGCCTGCCGACGAACATCAGTGACAACTTTAAGCAGGAAGTGACATCATTAAGCAGCAAGTGACATCATTAAACAGATGCTGGCTAGAAATAAGCACTTTGTTCTCACATAGAAACTCAGCTGCAAATGACAGAAGAGAAAACGAGCAAATCTTGTTCATAATTTCAAGACACGAGACAGCCCAGTTATCACACTGGGCGAGCCCAATTACAATGGGGGTGAATAAATTGCTTGTGGGGGCAGCATCTGGCCTATGGGCATCAAGTTTGACCCTCCTGTGGTATATGTTACAACAACATCATGAAAGCAATTTTCAGGCACATGTGGTCTGTTTTTCCTTGAGATGCGATGAGGAAAAAAAAAATCACAGAATTACATGTAGCTTGTTGTTCACCCCTCAATCTATGGCAGCAATTTTGAGGTCAGGTACACATGCATAATCCCACTGGAATCAATGACTCTCATGTTATCAGATTGTTCATATGGCCCTGATTAGAAAGCAATGTGTGTGAATGAAGTTGGTGGGGCGACTGCCGGGAAAACAAGGCAAAACAAAACTTTGCTGTATTTGACACTTGATATATAAAATCCTGCCAGTACAGTGTCTTTCAAGCTTTTCCTCTCGACTTTGCTCTGTTATTAAATATTTTAAAACAAAGTTATTCAAGCACATTTGGGCTGCCAAGATAAACTCATGCAAAAAAGTCACTTTTATTCATTCCTCGGGGCTTACAAGAATGGATCCACACTGTGATTATGTAAATTAATACATCGTTGGTCTAAATTGCAAAGAATTTCTTTAAATATTCAGCATCTGCTTTGTGTGACAATGGTCTTTTGAACGTTACATGTTTCCAATCGCAACACATGTTCTGCTTATGAACTGAACAATTCCATCCTTTTAAAATAAAGAGCATTTCCATTCCCCTATCCTCTCTCAGGGGCTCCAACTGTGGCACATCCCAAGAAAGCAGAATTTAATAAATTAGCTTCCATAGTTTAACAGTGTAAAACTGATGGTTTCTATCTGCAAGGTCATTCAGCAATTCAGGGAGGTATATAAATCATCTCAAACCTGATATTATTTGGATGGTTCCCCCCCCTTTTATTCAGCTGCTCTGTGCTCTGCAAGTAAAAAGATGCCTTCAATATAATTTTACAGCGTTTGCTTTAAAATATATACTGTACAGGCATGCCCCGAAATCCACTGAGGTTTCGTTCCAGATCCACCCATGGATACCTGAAACTATGGCTACTGGGGACACCTTTTTAAAGATGGGGGAATATCAGTGGTTTTGCTGCAACAAGGTAAAAAAAGAGATTTGTTTAATGTTCCCCTATTTTTTTAAGGGCATAATCCTATGCTGCGCCGGAACAGGTAGGCTGGTGGGCCTGCCCTGTATCCAGTGGTGTCATTCAAATGATTTAGGAACAGGAACTCCCTTTTGATTGGCACTTGTCGGGAACCCGGAACCAGCCACGGAGCCCATTAGGATCCGGAACGCCCGTTCTGGTCCGTTCCCCCTGAATGACATCACTGCCTGTATCCAGCGCAGCACTGGAACTCGCAGGAACCTCCCAGGCCCAAGGACACGTTTGTGCCCTTACACCAGGGGAGGTTCCTGCCTCCCCAATGGCTTCCTCGGATCTGCGCCTGTGTAATTGTGGGCATAGGTCCAAGGAAGCCGCATGGCCCGAATTGGGGCTGTGTAGCCTGGGGGCAAGGCCTTGGATGCGGCCTAACAGCCGCATCTCAGCCCCTCCCCCTCCCCAGGCCGGCACGCCCGCCCTTGTCCCTTGCTCCGACACACCTGTAGCTGTGGATTACACTCTAAAATAAATATCAACAGATGATAATGGAGGTTACGAATGAGGTCAAGCAGAGAATGCAGTAGGGTCTATCATGATATTAGTGGGTTCTTTGCTGGGTTCTACAGAGAAGAATGCAAAGAAAGTACATAAAATGACTCAAGGCGCAATCCTAACCTGGCGTTAGGCTGGCACAGTTGGGCCAGCAAAATTTGACCAGCACAAGGGCCACCATAAAGTATGTTTGGACCACTCTCTGAGTCAGAGAGTCCAGCTCATAGATGTGCGCCAACCTCCCTGACTCTGAGGGCACAATCCTAACCAACTTTCCAACACCAGGGTAAGGGCAATGCAGCTCCGAGGTAAGGAAACAAACATTCCCTTACCTTGAGGGAGCCCCCGTGATTACTATTCCACTGCAGGATGCAGCACAGACCCCATTGGCACAGTGATGCCAGTGTTGGAAAGTTGGTTAGGATTGCGCCCTGAGAGTGGTCCAAATGCACTTGGTGGTGTCCCTTGTGGCAGCCAAACTTTGCTGGCCTAACTCCAGGTTAGGATTGTTTCCACATTTTAGACAGCTATCCCAGTTTTGATTTTTGCACGCCAACTTCCACTTTCATGCATCCTTAGTTCACCCCAAGTCAAAAAGTGTGTCCCAGTGTTAAAAGCTGTGCGGAGCTTCATTGACACTGGCAGGTTGAATCCTGCAGGCGTGATTCCTGCATGGTGGTACATTGCAGTGGTCCCTATGTCTTCCTAGCATGGCCAACCTGCTAAAGGCAAACGTTAGTTTGAAAATAATTTCAAACTACTGCATTATTTTTCAGTGCCACTGTGGTTTGGGAGTGATAGTTTTTTTTCCTGCAAGCATCCCAGTTAAAAGCAACCACAATGTGACAAAAACAGCATAACAGTTTATTAGTATATCCATCTTTCGAAAGAACATTGTCACTTTCTTAAACTTCCTTCCTTTATCTTGCTGCACCTTGTAGAATCTTAATATTCTCCTCCTCATCTAGCAATACATCTCTTCAAAACTCTATGAAAAATTTTATTTGAATTTTGGAGTTGTAATGAGTATTTGAAGGGGGAAATATTGGTTTTCTTTTTCTGAGATACTCCAGAGATGGTGAGCATCATATGATCACCTTGAAATCTTCACCCTGATAAAGCATCCAGCATTATAGACAAAAAAGTAGTTACAATGCAACACCCCCCTGCAGGCTTCAGAGTAATTATTATTTTACCTAGTCCAATAAGAGCGGCATTCATGCAAGATTTACACCTTGGAAACATTCCTGTAACAGTTTCCGCATTACATGATGCCAGCTGGGATTACATCATGTCAAATATAGCAAACCTTTAGCCTAGACTGAAAACCTTCTCTGTGGCGTTCAATTTTGTCTGCAGGATTCGGAAAAACAGAGCAAGTAACAATCTTGCTGACGGCAAGACATCAGACAACAACCAAGAGAGTGACCCTTGCTTTTTTTCTTCAGAAATGTTTGCACCTTATAAAATAAGCAGTTGCATAGTTCTGAAATGAACAAACTCTGTAAAACAGAAGAGATGACTCAGTGCTTAGGGAAAGTATTTGAAAACCGGGAATTCTTGTTTCATATCTTGTCTTTGACCTGACATTAATTTGTTTATTGCATGACTTTGGGTGAGGTATTGAACATTTATGTAGACCCTGGCTGGCTGGTTTTTTAGACTCCTTATTTTAGGATCCACGGGGCTTGTTTTAAATTTTAATTATTTTAATGTTGTTTTTAATTGTAAATTGTGATTTTATTGTATTTTATTGTTGTAAGCTGCCTTGGGCGCCTTGGGGCAGAAAGGCGGGATATTTATTTATTTATTTATTTATTTATTTATTTATTTAAATAAATAA
>JAJKFI010000046.1:13297584-13313739 GCA_029204185.1 Lerista edwardsae
CATTGTCCTTACCCTGGTGGTGGAAGGTTGGTTAGGATTGCACCCTAGATAACCCATTAGATGGGGGGAATTTGTGAACCGCTTCTTGTAGGGGTTGCTGCTATCTGTATCTGCTCTAGTATCTGTGATTGCAGCAAGAACATATACCCCAGGAACATGGGAGGATGCCTGTGTATCCAAACATTGGACAGTAGAACACGTAGAATGACTTTCCACATCTGGAAAGTGCATCTATGCACATATGTAGAGATCATTGCTTCCTTCTTCCAGTGTAGTTGCTTGTGCACCACCCCAGCCACTTCTAAGGGTACTACAGCCTTCAGGAGGAACTTTCCAGGGGGCACAGGAAGCTGCTGCCAAAAGGGAGAAGAGAGCCTTCTTTCTGTAAGCAGAAGGAAGCTAGTATTACTGTCTATCTAAGCCAGTGGTTCCCAGTTTGTTTTTTTTGACAGGTGGCTCCCTTGACTGGTCAACCTCTGCTCATCACCTCTGCTCACTATACCTAGGGATGGTTTTTTTCAGTGATCAACACAGAATACTAAATAATGAGAATTTCATTATGCTGAAAATGCTACATAAAACAAAATTTAGGTCAAAATGCGAAAAACACCTCTTTTGCTTCTTTTGGACACAGTTTGACACAAATTTAGATAAATTTCACAAAAATAACACTACTTTTGTTTCTTTTCGACACAGTTTTGAGGAATCCACAAATAGTTTTCAGTAAGGGATCAGGACGAGGAGTGGCAGAAGCAGGAGGAAGCTTGCTTAAACTTGCACGAATATGCATGTCCATCGTTCACAGTGCATGCTGGGGTGACTTAAATGGAATGTGGAAGTAGTAAGTAGCAGTTTCTTGACCCTCCAAGCAGCAACCAGAATGTAGCTTGGGAATTTTTCAGCAGGTTATTTCGGGCTGGGGTGTGTATGCCAGTAATTGCTTGCCTTTGTAGGATCATTCACCCTCATTTATTGGGCTGCTTGTACAATTTGCAATAAAAAATTGGATAAAAACACATAACACCGCAATTTGCTAATTTAATTTTGGAAAAACAAAACAAAACCCCACCCCTAACCCTACCCCCCCCCAAAAAGAACCCACCCATAACTATACCTACAAGCTTTGGACACAATGTACACTACAATCAAGTTATACCCACAGTATCCAGAGAGTGTACATTATTGAGACTGTGCGCAGTGGAGTCTACATAAGCATGCATCAGTTATATATGATGTCCTCCATATGTAGGTGAGGCAGGCTTCAGAGTGGAGTGGGTAAGCACAATCCTACTATTCCATTGCACATTAATTATACATTCTTGACCACTGATCTGATATTTTATGTACCCAAGCATGCTATTTTTTTAAATATTTAATATTTTTTTCAGTTCTTCCCTTCTTTCTTGTGCAGCAGCTTTGGTCAAAATCCAAAACATTCCTTTGGTCTTGACTCTGTAAAATGCATGGACACTACACAAAAGGGCCAGGCTTGTTCGGAAGTGCCAAACCATCTCTGCACCACTCCTATTGATCTTAAAAGGCAGAGTTTGTGAAGGATCATTTTCTGGTGTGCTGCATGTTCGGCTCCCTCCCTTCCCTTGGCATTCCTAGCATTTGTAAGCTGCTGCTGCTATTTAATTCTTCAGGATCATGTTCCTATTATGGTTTATTTAAAACATACTTGCCCATAAACCTCATTTTGAAGGGAGAAAGGGCAAGGAGAGAAAGGGAGATGAATTCCTCTGCAGTTTGAGGGAAATCTGTTTCCAATCATTATTGTTAATGCAGACAGAGTCTGAAATATTACTTCCATGTCAAGCATAAATAATGCCGTTCATCTGTGGTGTGTGCCTGAATAAATTGAAAAGGGGGAAAAGAGGCTGAAGTCGGTGTGTGTATATATATGTGTGTACTGCACACACATACATATGTGTACCTTTGTGAAGGTACATATATCACATGTAACCGCACACAAAGGTACATGCATTCAGGCTGCACATGCACATAAGGGTACATACATGTGTGCACATGCACAATGCTTGCACTCATGTACACACACACACATACACACTTTGCCTCATTTCTACCTTTTAGAGCACAATCCTAACCTGGGGTTAAGGCAGCACAGTTAGGCAAGCAAAGCCTTGTGTTGTCACAAAGGACACGATAAAGTATGTTTGGACCACTCTCGGAGTCAGAGAGGCCGGCACATTGACGTGCACCATCCTCCCTGACTCCCTGACTCCTGACTGCGTAAGTGATCCTAACGCACTTTCTGGTGGCCCATGTGTCAGTCAAACTTTGCTGGCGTAACTCCAGGTTGGGATTGCGCCCTTAATTGATTCCTTGAAGCACAGGTCTGACACGGAGGAAGTGGCGAGCCAGGAACCACCTGCCCTGGGTGATATCAAGCTGTCTCACAGAAGCCCCCACTGCCGGGTCCACGTTTCTCACACTTGAATGCCAAAGGGCTTAGGACTCCTGACAGGTGACTCCCAAGCACTGATGGCAGACAAGACAACATTGCAACATTTACAGCAGAAAGATCTGAACCCTACAGGGTATCACTTGCAATGTTAAAAGTGTAACAAAATAACAGTATAATTATTTAGAAGTAGGATCGGGTACATGCAGTGGTGGGATTTGAATATATTAACAACCGGTTCTATGTCCTTTAGGGCGGCCGCTGCCTTTCTTCCCCCTCCCAACCTAAAATTAGCAACCAGTTCTGCAGAATAGGTGAGAACTGGCTGAATTCCATCATTGGGTACATGGCTATCAGCTATTAGGTAGAGATCAAACTGAGATCAAAATTAGTATATCTCCACCCTCAGATTTATATACAGATTTTGCGGAACAAATACATGGAACTGTTAAAAGAAAAGCCATAGTCTGGGCAGAAACTCTGCATCTACACTGGAATCTCTTTCGAAGATGCCAACTTTTGTTTGTCATTTAGTGCTTGCAAAGATTAGATCCCAATCTGCGTGTTCCCAGACTTTCTATAGTCTTAAAAAATCCCCTTTTCTTGCTCTGAATGAATGAAGTTATATTTAGGTTTGTGTGCCTGAGAATTTGTTTACAGTCGCAGAGCCTTTGAAAAAAAATCCACAGTTCAAGGTGTGTGCATTTCCTATGATTGTGCATTTTGGTGTTGACCTGGAGGAAAAAGAAAATCCCTGGTGCCTAATTTTTTTGATTAGTTTGAGCAATAGCAAATGGAAGCCAGCAGCTTTTGGCTCCTTTCAACTGATGAATAATGTTGGTTTTTTCCATGCACCATTTTGCATGCCTACACAGATCTTTGTCTTCAACCATAAAATTCTAGCAATGAAGAGAGAATCATTGGCTTATAGTTTACACTTTTGGGGTTGCCTTTGAGACCTGAGCCCATCAGGGAACTGAACGGACGTTTTTCTCACCCTATTCTTCTCCCGAAAGAATATACATATATCTCCCTTACAATATACAGTACTGTGACCTTTAGCTGTCAAGGACTCATTATAAGCCTAATCATTGCATACGTAGGCTTTTCTCTTCCAAGCAGTGGGCACGTTAAGGAGTTTTCAGGCGGTACGAAGCAATCCTGTTTGCAGACGGAACAGCTGGTCCAGATTTACCCAGGCTCTGTGTATGTGTGTTGCACACACAGCAAGCTTAACAGTGTCGAGTAAACACATTTTCCAGGAAACGTACTAATGGCTGTCTCAGTGCCATGTTTACTGTAAGAAGGTTTGCATCATGGATTAGTTCTGGGGAAGAAAACTTTGATCTTGGATGGAGTATTATTTGAGCCTTGTAAATCAGATTCTGACTGTATAGTAATAAATGCTTTACTTTTGGAAGTGTTAGAGAATGTCTTCATTTGGCTCGAAAAAGGAAGGGAGGAGAAATCTCATTCTTCTTGTGACTGAGAGCTGTGTAAATCTGCCTATCGGTTTGATGTTCTTGTTTCTTAACTGATTAACTCGCTGTTTTGAAAGAGTATCAGTAAATCAAGGAAAGGTTTAAAATGGTTATCTGAATATTCCTAAAACGTGGGGAATATGATGTACGCAGTGTTTTTAATCAACTGTGGATCAAGTGTATGACTCAAATAATTCCACCCCCTTTTTAAAGCGTTCTCCTTAACTATATGGATTCAAAGCACATTTGATCAGGAATAGGGAAATAAAATGAGATCGTTAGGATGGTAAATAATGCATGAGCGCCCAAACAAATGCGTTTCTCTTATTTTTACAGACATTGGAGGCTTGCAGTACATAAAGAATGGAAATCCACAGGGCACCCTTAAATTGATCTTGATGCCTCAACAGTTTTGATCTGAACGGTAACACACAGGTTAAATGCAGCCTAGGCTGGGTCAAACCTTGGCAGCAGCTCTTAGGGAATCCTTTACATAGACTCTTAAAACAGTGACCCAGTAGAAGCTGCACATTCTTGATAGCCACATGGCAGTCTCCCCCCCCCCAATACTTATGGAATGCTCTTGTTTGGAATCTCTGCCCATTGGCTGATTGGACTCAAAATGAGCTGCACGGAATCATAGGTGTTCTCTAGTGCTTCAGAGATGGGTCTTTATCAGAGCTACCTGAAGACCCCAGTGATTGAATCTGGGATAGTGAATCAACCAATCAGCAGTATTTATATACCACTTTTCAACACTAGTTCAAAAAGCAGTTTGCAGGCTAACAACAACAACAACAACAACAAATATCCTGCATAGATGTTTGGTTGATACCTAAGTATCCGGTGGAGACCAGTATCAGACTAACAATACCAGTCAATGATATTTGTGTTATCTTTTCCCTCTACTGACTGTGTTTCATGTGTTTTTGATGATGATGATGATGATGATGATAAATGGCTCCCTGTTACAAAAGGGCTCAAAATCTTAAAAAAAATGTAGAACACCAGCAGCAGCAGCTACTAGAAAAGACTGTGCATGTGTGCAAAAGGACAATTACTCTCCCCTGCTAAATATAAGGGGACCACCACTTGAAAAAGTGTCTCTTGTTCAGTTAGCAGGGGATATTCAGCTCGTAAAGCTGGTCATCACGTTACAGTCTATGCTGCATGGGCTGTTGAGTATGGGCAACATGTCTGGTATGAGATCTGATGCAGAAGCCCAAAGCTTCACCAAGGTAGTTTAGTGTCCCATGACCCAATCCCATGCTTACCTAACGCTACTGGAACTTGCATTCAATGGCATTAGGCACTTTACGGCAGTTTCAAATGCCATCAGGAGGAGCTGGGCTGCTGCTACAAGTCATGAACAGTAGTGCTGGTCTGACAGCAGTCCCTGGATGGCCCCAGTGCTGGTAGGTCATCTTGGGAGCTGGGAGGGAAGTAGGAACTGGTCAAATTGGGGGGTGATGGGGCAGGAGGAGGTCGGGTCAGGTCTGGGAGGGCATGATTTGTCTGCAGCAGTGTCGGCCAAATCCTAACCCCCTTCCCAGCCTCCATCCCCTGACCCAGCATGGACATGACCCAGCAAATGATCCCTTCCCCCAAGGAATCCTCCAGAGGCCAAAACTCCCCTGTGGGATACAGTGAGCATCATGTTGGCACCGCCGAATTGCTGCTTGGGGAGTTGGGGTGCCAGTCACTTGAAGCATCCCATTGTTCAGGAACAGTAGGGTAATATCCATAACCATGTTGGATGGGGCAGGAGGCCAGTGGGCAGAATTGCTATATTACACAAAAAACAAACAGCATATTACATCTTCTAGTGGGTATACATCTTCCCACTGCATCCCTTCATAGGATTTGTCTCAGCTTGGGGCTAGGCCAGAGGTTCTCAAACTACGGGCCCTGGACCCAATTTCGGATGGTTCTTGAAACTGTCAAACTATGTGCAGCAATGATGAGGCAAGCTGCTAATGGGGGGGGGGAGCGCTGCTGCCCAATCACCATCATAGCCACACCCCTTGGCATTTATAAATGGGGACAAATTAAATGCCTACCAAATTAAACTGTGAGCCCCTAGCACTGTGGTCCAAAAACAAGCCATGGTTATACCAAATTTAATAAATGTTCACCAAATTTAGTAAACGTTCACCAAATGTACAACACAACATTTACGCGACAATACTATTATTTAGCTAGCAGAATTATAGCAGAATTAGCAGAATAACCCCAAATGTGGGGTTAGGGTTAGGGTTTGGGTTATGTTATAAAAAATTAACTATTTTGGGGAGACAAAAACATTTTTTAACAGTCAAATACTTTACAAAAATGACGAGATCTCAATATGTGGTTCTCACTTTAGGATTATTAGGTGGTCTAAAATTTGGTGAATACTATTTTTGGGAAACGAAAGTATTTTTTTTAAGGAACGTTTTCATTAAATTTGGTGATCGCTTAAACATAAGCCTTTATAAATCAGGCAATAGCTTTTAGGGCCTCTGAAAAGTGTTAAATCACTGGGCTAGGCCATCCAGCATGAAGTGTAGAATAATTCCCTTTCCCCCCCCCGTGTGAACCATGGCCTCTTCCTTGCAGAGTGTGCTCCTCCCCCCAAAGCCTTGCAGATGTCACTCAATCTACCTTGTTCCATAGAAAGTGCTCAATTCAATATTAAGCCCTACCCTTCCATCCGCAGAGCAGCATCCCGGGTTCCCTTTTGCCTCCGGGGGCCTGATCTGAGAGAGCACATGATACATCTTGATCTGGGCAGGGGCTGGATGGGTGGACCCCTAGGACAGAATTCCATGTGCACGGCCTTGAATTCTGTGATGGATGAAAGGCAAAATATAAAAATGTAACAGTGAAGCACATTGAAACATGTTTAAAAGGGAATAGAACAAAATATAGGCATTTGATGTGACAGTGAATGACTTTGTATTTTAGTAGTCCATCATGTTGTCATAAGCCAATTTAGATGCTTGTTCTGGGAAGAAAAGGAGGGGGAGGCATTTAAAAATATGTAAGTAACCCCCCTGTTCCCCAAATAGCTTTGTGGTGTTTTTTTTAAATGGAGTGGTATTTTAACAAATGGAATAACAGTCAAAGCAAACAGGCCTCCTTCTGTCTTTTTTTTTTTAAAGAAATAATAAAAAGCTTAGTATTTTCCTGCTAAAAATGTGATTGGTATGTCGACACTTAGGTCTAGGTGCCTCGACAGAGAGGTGACTGTTTACTCAAAGTCAAAGCAAGGGACCTGGTGAGAGACTGTAATAAATTCACCGTTCCCCACCCTCCTTAATCTCATGAATGCATGCAATGAGGTTGGCATTTCAGCCCTTAAGCCGTTTCCCCCTCAAGACGTGACCTAATATACTTGGTTTGGTAGGATCTCGAGAATGTCTTTTAAAACAGCATAGTCGCACATTTTTTCTTATGACATCATTAAAGGCGCAATCTTAACCTGGAGTTAGGCCGGCACAGTTAGGCCAGCAACATTTGGCTGGTTCAAGAGCCACTGCAAAGCGCGTCTGGACCATCCTGACTCCGAGGATGCCACCACATGTCTGTGTGCTTGGCCTCTCTGACACCGAGTGTGGTCCAAACATACTTTACGGTGTCCCTTCTGCCAGCCAAACTTTGCTGGCCTAGCTGTGCCGGCCTAACTCCAGGTTAGGATTGCGCCCTAAGATCTGCATTTTCTAGGGGTTTGAGCAAGTACTAACCACACGTGTACTCTCTTTCCTCTTATAACCATGTGTACTTTATGTTTATTCAGAGAATATTTTTGACTCTCCAACATTTGCTTAACATCCACAGTTATGAACTGGGTGGTGCAGTAGAAGTTCAACTTGGGTGTTTTTGTGTGGAGTCCTCTTGGGGCAGAGAACCTGCAATAAGAATTCAGAGAAGACAAATGGCAACAAAAATATCTTGCCATACATGTATGTGGAACAAGAGTAGGTTGGATGGATGGCTGACTGGCATGCTGGCTCCAGGGGGCAGGGTGATGGGACACGGGACATTGTGTCACCCTCCTGCATTGGGATGTCACCCCCCCCTGCATCCAAAATGGCTCTGATTTGGAGATGTTCAGATGTACACCCAGTGATGTCATGCAGGGGGAATGCGCCAGAACGGCCGTTTCTGAACCTGATCTAGCCTAACTCCACCTACTCGCCGCCATTTGTCGCCAGCTCTGTGATGGACGTGGCGCTGCAAGGGGCTCTTGGCCTCGGAGGGGGCGCCTGCTTGCTGGGGCGACGGGTGGGGGTGCGCCAGGTGCCTGAGCGAGTGGTGGTGGGGCGTGTCCACCGAGGGCAGCCTGTGCGGCAGGCGGGAAGGCGGCGGAACCGAAAGGACGGGCTGCCAATCAAAGGTGAGTCCCGGTCAGCATTCCAGTTCTTCGATCAGTATTCCGGTTCTTCGATCATTTAGATACCATCTAAGATATTTCACCTGTGTACACCTAAGATATTTCATGTGTATATCTCAACATATAAACTGTAAACATGTGTGTGCAGGTATCTATATAGTATATAGATTCACGCATCAGTGAACCAGGATTGGATGACTTGCTGGATCCCATCCTAGCTCAATGAGTGAACCTATATATGATATGCATGCTTGCCAGGTTGGGGTGACGTTGTATGAATCCATTCACTTTGAACTCATAATCCGTGATAATCTAGCCGATGGCAATTCAGCCAGCACCAAGCTTGAATTCAAGAAAGGCTTCTGTTGTGTGTTTCCAAATGGTACCAAATGGGAATCTGTCCTGAGTTCAGCACCCGGCATCAGGCTTCAAGCAAGTGGCTCACCATGGAATGGCGGTAGTCCAAGCTAATATTTTGGTCTTTTGAAACAACAATAGTAGATTCTAACAATAGAACTTGAAAGCTCCTCTACTGCCAGGACAATGTGCTGTATAACACAGATATAACAGAGATGCTCAAGCAGTGGGAAGAAAGAGAGAAGGTGAGCTCAAACGGCCTCTTCCCTCTTGCAAAGGAGTGCGTGAATGCAGCTCCTAGGGAACACTGAGTCATGAGTTTGTGTTCTTCATAACTGAAAGGTATTAGTGTTCACAAAGGATGTGATTTGTTAATGACCCTGGGGCCAGCAAGAGTGCAGCAGTAACCTTGGGATCCAGCTGAGACAATAATGGTAGCAGGCTTTCAGAAAACAGATTTCCAATGGAGCAAGCACAATAATATATTCCTTCAAAGCACAAAAGAATATTCATCCACCTCCATTTACAGGTGAAGCAAGCCGAGTCCTTCTTCTCCTTTTTTTTTAAAAAAAGCATTGTTATTTATAACGATCACAATTTCTTACAATTCCAGCAATGATTTTTTGCCCTGAGCTTGAGCAACAAAGCAAATGTAAAACCCAAACACCCAAACATGTTATAAAAAATCACTAATTGAAAAAAAAGGTCCATAACGGTTTTGGTTGTGTATCTTTTTACCCAAATATACACACCACATCATTCTCGATAGGCAAAATTAATCCAATATCTTACAGAGCGAAATCCTAACCTGGAGTTAGGCCGGCACAGTTAGGCCAGCAAAGTTTGGCGGGCACAAGGGCCACCGTAAAGCACATTGGGACCACTGTCAGAGTCAGGGGAGATGGGGCACTTCTGTGTGCTGGACCACTCCGAGAGTGGTCCGAACGTGCTTTATGGTGGCCCTTGTGCTGGCCGAACTTTGATGGCCTAACTGTGCAGGCCTAACTCCAGATTAGGATTGCGCCCACAGTCATTCCAAATGAACTCATAAAAACAGCAGGGAAAAACAATTCCTGAATTATAACTCTCTTATTAGACTTCTTAAATAAGGGTATGTAGTAATACATCCCATGATGCTACTTCCTTTGGCACTGATTAGTTGCAGTGCTTTTTGCCCTGCAAAAAGATGGAGTTCACCATCCAGCCAATGGGAGCATTGGGCCAATTGGCTCCTGTTTCCTGCTTATTAGATTCATGTTTTATTCTTCAGTGCTGTTTCATGCAGCATTCAACTTTTTGGACCTTATCCCCTATATTATGGGAGTTATTGCTGTACAAAATTTGATTTAGCTGAAAGCAGCAGCAAGAATTGGCTCGACAATGTATGTGAAATATGTAATTTTTGAATGAAGAACCAGAGCAGGAACAGCCAACAGACACAGAACAGGAACAACTTAAGGCATCTCTATGTAATGTAAGAGCAGCTTGACATTTTAGGGGCTGTGGCACTCAGTTCACAATCCATTTGAACGTGCAAGAAGAAGAGGAACACAAAAGGATTGCAGATGTTTTCTATCTACACAACAAAGCTGCAGTTGAAGAGTTTGCATTATCAGTCTGCAAAATCTTTGGTTTTGAATCAATTTCTGCTTAGTATGTGGGCCATATCTGTGGTCACAATCCTAACCTGAAGTTTGGCTAGCGGAGTTAGGCCAGCAAAGTTTGGCCCGCACAAGGGACACCGTAAAGTATGTTTGGACCACTCTCAGTGTCAGAGAGGCCAGCACACAGACGTGCACCATCCTCCCTGACTCTGAGAGTGGTCCAAACATGCTTTATGGTGTCCCTGGTGCTGGCCAGATTTTGCTGGCCTAACTGTGCTGGCCCAACTCCAGGTTAGGGTTGCTCCCTGAATATGTATTGAAATAGGTCTGTATTAATTTGGCCCTGCTAAGCTCTTGGCCAAATTAAACCTTGTAAACCTACCATGCAAATTTTAACTTGCAGATCTATAGAATCTGCTGACTTGAAAGTTTGCTATGAATATTCATTTTTCACGAATATGGAGATTACTCAGGATAGTCGGTCCTGAGGAACATTTAAAATCATTTATGCAGTAATTATGCCTCAGGAAGTCTCTGACGTGTCCTCTTTAATGTATCCATGAAGGAAATTTGACATAACCAATATTGGGCACATCCTGGCCAGACTGAGAGTGCAATGCTAATCTGGAGTTAGGCTGGCACAGTTAGGCCAGCAAAGTTTGGCCAGCCCTAGGGCCACTGTAAAGTGTGTTTGGACCACTCTTGGAATCAGGAAAGATGGCGCATGTCTGCGTGCTGGCCTCTTTGGTCCAAACATACTTTACGGTGTCCCTTGTGCTGGCCAAACTTTGCTGGCCTATCTGTGCCAGCCTAGCTCCAGGTTAGGATTGCACTCTGAAGCACTTTAAAGTCCCATCACTTTGAATGGGAAATATTGAAGCATCTGCTTAAATGTTTCCATTGGAACCAATGGAATTAAAAATGCTTCGTTTTGGCTAGATCATTCTCATTGTGAGAATGTGAATTCTCTATGGACCTTACAAAAAAAATCAATCCTCTGAGAAAGAGAGGGCAAGACTGTAGCTCTTATTCAGAAATCCTATAGTGTAGCTGCTAAGAGACTGATGCCCCCAACCTATCGCCCGCCAGTTTGCATGATGCAGCCACACAGCTGGAGCATGTGCCACATGCTCTGGTGGGTGGGAGAAACCAGATGGCTCAGTAGACCCCCAGACCCCCTTTTTAGCTGGCATGACTAAGGACCTTCAGGGTCTGGATTGGAAAAGAGTGAACGGATCCCAGCATGTGTGACTATGGCAAAGATCCACTCACCCCTCATTCCCCCTGTCTGGCCCACATTTCCCACATTTCCTGTCCCAATTGTGCCCCATGACCCAGATCCCCTGCCACCTTGCCCGAGTGGGTCATTACTATACACAGGGCCTCCAGCCATTGGTGCAGGCGTATGACAGTGGTACTCCTTTTGCAGCGCCTCACCAGCACGTATGGTGGCAGATCAGGAGATCCACTGCCAAAAGCACACAGTTGGATTGACTTTGAATCTCACTTATAAGATCTCTAGGTGGTCTTGGGGAAGCCCCTCTTGCTCAACCTCAGCTTACAATATCACAATTGTAATACAGGTTGGACCTCTGTATCGATAGGCGATCTGTTCCTGGACCCCCCGCAGATACCAAACCAGGGGATACTGAGATCCAGGGGTTGGCCACAGAGCATCTTCAGACATGACCGGTGGCACTTCTGAGGTGCAGGTGCCACGTGCTGCCCCCCCCCAGTCTCAGCACACTAGACATGATTGGAAGTGCCTTGTAGTTGCATCTGGAGGTCTTCTGTGGGCCCACCACCCATGGATCTTAGTATGGGTTCAGTATCTGCTGGATGTCCAGGAATGGATCACCTGCTGATACAGAGGTCCAACCTGTATTACTCTCTGAATCTGCAGATAAGAAGGACTCATGTCAGGAAATCACCAAGATAATGCACATAATGTGCTTTGAAAATATTCTGGACTATGCACATGCTTATTCAATGCTATTTGTAAGTATTACTCAAAAGCAAGGGCTTCCAAATGATGGCCTTGGGGCCACATCTGGTCCACCACACATTTTATCCGGCCCACAGTAACTTGTTTTATTTGTCAGAGCATTTGCAAAGGGTTAACATTTTTATTCATTATACATATCACTGATATATTATTATATATCAGTGATATATACTGTATAATGAATAAAATATATATCATTTATATATCTGTGCAAGGCATTTTTTTCTTTGTAACTGAAAGAAACATTCCTTTTTTGTTCTGAATCATATTATGCTGATTACAAAAAAGATCCAAGTAAACTTATTCATTCATTTACATGTCATTCATTTATAAAACTGATTTTTTTTTTCTGGCCCACAAAAATGGGTACAAGATACTGGCCCTCATACTGGAACATTTAGAGGCCCCTGAAGTTTTCCAGGCATGAAACGGCCATGGATTTTGCATTCTAGACATAAAATATCCATTAAATGTGACACAAATTTAAAAATACATACACCTGTGCATTTCACACACCTGTGCATTGCGTGTACCTGCAGTTCTCTCATGTTCTTCAAGAAAGACGTGACCACACGATCAGCACAGCCTGCTCCAGCATCTGCGTATTATCGGAACTGCTATTCATAATTGGAAACGTGCTTGAGTAACAAATAAAATAGCTGTATTTCCTGTGCAGGACTTTAAACTAGGGGCACTGCAAAGAAAATTAGATTTCACCTTAAGTTTATATTGCTTTTGTTATTCAGTATAATAGTTTTAATTCAATTTGCCTTCCAGCCAAAACAACCCTGAAACCCGTATTTAGCTCTGTAACATCATTTGCAGTCTACGAGGTCTACTTCCCTCTTGCTATACATCCTGCTGTCTATTTCTGTAATAATCGAATGCTCTGAAATCTAATAAAAAACCTGCTCTAATCTCCTCTGGTATAATCCCTTGGCCTCCTCACCAGTGAGTACATCAAGGAATAATCAAGCAGAAACAGCTGGATTTTTCCCCTGGGAGATATGTCTGCACAGGGTTTGAAATGATTGCTGTCACTGTCAGGCAACTTCATAGGGGGCGTCCCATGTTTTCCATGTCCCTCACCCTGATTTCTTCTTTCCACCTGGCACTTAAACCCACACCCTTCTGGAGGCTCCCTCAATCCTCAGGAGTGGCTTTTCCATGGCCCAGGGGGCAACAGTGTGGAGGAGAGGTAGGAAACTGCGTGAGAAGTGTTCTGCTTACACTTTGGATCCTCTGGGGCCAAGGCCTTGATTAGCCGTAGCGTCAGGACAGTCAAGATCAAGGAATGCTTTGCACAGCATGTTGAATTTGCTGCAATAAGGCCAGGCGGGCGGCATTAGTGGGCGGGGTGGGTGGGTGGGCGGGCCAGTGGACTGGCCGGCCCAGGAAGGGGGCGTGGCTGGGAGACCAAGGCCACAAAAGTGTCCTTGCGCCTGGGAGGCTTCTGTGCACTCCAGTGCTGCGCTGGATAGAGCGCAGTCCTCTTAGTGCAGCATAGGATTGGGCTGTAGGTGTTGGTAGACTGTTCCCTGGGCCCGCCTCATGTCAAAAATGTGTGGTTAATCTGCAGAGTGCCTTATTGTGGCCTTATAGTAGGAACGGCCTTGCTGATTAGTTCCTACAGCTACAGTATTATATGGCCAACAAGCAGAATTCAACACAAGTCCTTTTGACTCGCCCATCCACTCACGTTAAGCAACAGAGGCAATTTTTCCAGCTAACTCTGTGATGTCCCCCCAATCAATTTGCTTCATTCCTCACTTTTATACTATGAACAACAGTTCCCTCCTGGCTGATAACATAGCAGCTTTGTTGGATTAGCCACTTGATACACAGAACCCAAAAGCTTCAACTAGATTTTCTTTCCTGCCATTCAACAGTATAAGTAAAGATATAAAATGAAGATTATATTTACTTGTGGGGCCTGGGAAATTTCTACAGCACAAAGGACAATGGGAGGCATGTAAAAAATGTCGACATGAAATAATATCCACGTGTGAGTAAAACGCAAATATTGTATTTTCTGGTACTACAGCAAGTAATTTTTGCCCCCAGGGGATATATACATATGGCAGGGGGATGTCTACTAGATGCCTAGTGAAAAATAGTTGGTACAACACTGTGTTTGTAATCATTCTTTAAATAATGTTTATAATCTTTCTTTATAATCTTTTTCTTAATTTTATAAAGTTTATAATCTTATTTCATATAATCTTATTATAATCTTTTAAATAATTTTATTTTATAATTTTATTAAGTTTATAATCATTCTTTAAATTTTGCTAAAGGGTATACTGACATCCTTCCTCTCCAGGGCTTCTGGTGGCAGATCTCATAAACCACCACTGAAATGGAAGTCTCCCTCACTGGAGACCTTCAAGCAGAGGCTTGACAGGCACCTGCTAGAGATGCTCTAAGAGGATTTCCTGATACAGGCAGGAGGCTGGACTAGATGACCTTGTAGGTTCCTTCTAACACTAGGATTCTACGTTTCTATGAAATCCCTGGACTGACCGTGCAAAACTCGGACCGCCACCATGTGCTTCAGAGCTGATGCTGCACATGGCCAGAGACCCCACGTGCACAACAGTGGCTCCCGGATACTCCGCTAGAGCAGGTAGGTTGGTGGCAGGGAAGTTCAGGGAGTATAAGCCCAATTTGGGCTGCTCAGCTTGCTTCGAGCTGCACCTCCTAAACAGTAGGCACAGATTCCAAACATAATCATTTGGTGGGCATCTGCCAGACCACCCAGTACCAACTGATTATCCCTTATTACCCTACAATCACCTGTATATTCACTCAGTTGGTATGGAATAAACAAGGCATTTTTGTCCCCATTCTTCCAAAGCCCATTTAAAGGACAAACCTGCGTTTTGAAATGATTGTAGAACACAGGATATGTATAGGTTACAGCTATAATCCAACTATAATCTTTCCCATCTGCACTTTAGCTGCATAATACATTCATAAGCCAGTTCGAGTCATCGCCAACGGAACTGTTCTTTAGGGGAGGGTCTGTCTCATTCTTTTCCCACGTTTCTCTGGATCTTTTATGAAAGAATCAAGCACAAAGAAAGTGCTATTGTGAGCAGATAATAATTTAACAACTAGAATGCCTCTCTCTCTCTCTCTCTCTCTCTCTCTCTCTCTCTCTCTCTCTCTCAGGGGCAGAGGCAGATCTAAGGGAGGGCAAAGCTCTAAGTTTTGCAAGAAGCCTTACCTTGCAGTGGAATCACTCCTCTCCTGCACTGTTTTAGCCAATCCTCACAGGGAAAAGCAACATCTTGGCTTGCTTACTGGCTACAGCAGCAAGGGAGAGGAGGGATTTACATGACAGGGTAAGGCTTCTTGCAACACTTAGAGCTTTGCCCTCACTGTAGATCCGCCTCTGCTCAGGGTGCAATTCTAACCTGGAGTTAGGCCAGCACAGTTAGGCCAGTAAAGTTTGATCGGTACAAGGGCCACTGTAAAGCACGTTTCAGGGTAGTCAGGGAGGATGGCGGACATCTGTGTGCTGGGCTCTCTGACTCCAAGAGTGCTCCAAACCTACTTTATGGTGTTTTGCGCTGGCCAAATTTGCTGGCCTAACTGTGCCGGCCAAACTCCAGGTTAGGATTGCGCCTTCACACGCACATGCACACACACACACACACACACACACACACACACACTGAGCGCACTCCTAACCTGGATTTACCTGGGAGTCAGCCCCATTAACTACAATGGGATTTACTTCTGAGTAGATAGGGATATGATTAGGCTCTGAGAATGGTAGAAATGCACTTAATGGCGGCCCTTATGCCAGCCAAACTTTGCTGGCCTGTGCCAGCCAAACTCCAGATTAGGATTGTGCTCACTCACTCACTCACTCACTCACTCACTCACTCACTCACTCACTC
>JAJKFI010000046.1:13313749-13342781 GCA_029204185.1 Lerista edwardsae
CACTCACTCACTCACTCACTCACTCACTCACTCACTCACTCACTCACACACACACACACACACACACACACACATGATGGAGTCTGACACAATCTTCCAATCCTGAACAAAGCCCATTCAAAACATGCAATGATGCATGCAGAACAGTCTTCTGTCACATTAGTCTAGGAGAGCTTTACACATGACGTTCAATTTTAAACGAACCTGCAACATGGTGAGGTCTCAACAAGAGAGCAGAGTCTGTCCAAAGACAATTAGTTTGCTTGCCATTGAGAAATGCAATATTACTGTTTTCTCATTTCGTCCTCTTTTTCAAAGTGCCCTGAGAGAAAAGGGGGCACAAGCAGTGGTGTCATTCAAATGATTTAGGAACAGGAACTCACTTTTGATTGGCACTTGTCGGGAACCCGGAACCAGCCACGGAGCCCATTAGGATCCGGAACGCCCGTTCTGGTCTGTTCCCCCTGAATGACATCACTGGGCACAAGGCAGGGGGGCACAGAGCATTGGGGATCCCTGGAAGAGGAGAGGGAGCGAGGGGAAAACTGGGGATGGACAGCAGAGGGACGTTAGCATTCTATAGAGATGAGAGTGTTCCTTAGCAGACAAATAACATGCAGGGAGCTTAAAGCAGGGGCTATCAAACACAAGGCCCACAGGCTATTTTCAACCTGTGGAAGCTCTTTATCCAGCATCCTTTCTACCAGCACCCCCATCAGCTGCTGAGCTGTGAAGTGATACATTAGCAGCATTGCTGAAAGGGTGGTGCTGGGAGAGGCCACTCTTTCAGCAGTGCCAACCCTGATGAGGCAGGGAGGGACGGGAGGAGGTGAGGAACAGGATAGAGGAAGAAGCAGACCAAATGGGGTGGGAAAGGAAAATGCTGCAGGCACACTGGGAGAGCCTAATTATGGCATGCCCCCCTTTCAAGAAAGCTGCTTCTGCTGAGCTGTCACTTTGCAGAGCACCTCTAAGCTGCAGAGCTGCAAAGCTGCAAAGTGACACTTCAGCAGAAGTGGGGCTGCTGGAAGGGCAGCCTGCATGAGAATCGGGCACTCCTATATCTTGAAAATACAGTCAAAGATTGCATAATTTCTGTTCCATAATATGCAACCAGTAAGTTACTATCTGAGAAAAAAAAACTGCTTATTTCTGCTTAATGATGTCAATTTCTGCTTAATGACATCACTTTTGGCTCTCAACTGGTGACATACGATTCAGCCCATTGTATGAAATGAGTTTGACACCCCTGGCTTAGCACTTTGGAATGAGTGAGTGAGGGCGCTATCCTAAGCAGTTTTGGATTGGCAAGGCCAGCTGGCCAGTGCCAAACCCAATGCTGGAGCCTCCCAACGGCAAGGGCACGTTCAAGCCAAGGTGCTCCTCGAATCTGTGCTTGCTAGACACCAGGCTCAGATCCGAGGAGACCGCGAGGCCGAAATCAGGGCCTCGCAGCCTTCTGGACAGGCTAAGGATTTGGCCTTATGGTCAAATCCGGAGCCCCCTCTCCCCACCCACTGTCGCCCTCCCCCCAGGATCTAGGGGGGGATTAAGGATTGCGCTATGAGTTAATGCGTGAGTGAGTGAGTGAGTGAGTGCGTGAGGGTGCAATCCTAACCTGGAGTTAGGCCAGCACTTTGTGCAGGCCCAGGAGTGTTGCAAACACACAGTAAAGCACGTTTGAACCATTTTTGGTGTCAGGGAAGATGGCGCACGTCCATGCATCGGCCTCCTTGACTCTAAGAGTGGTTTGCACGCACTTTACAGTGCATTCGCAACTCTCCTGGGCCAGCTCATGGGACTTGTGCCAGCCTAACTCCAGGTTAGGACTGAGCCCCGAGTGAATCACCAAGATATAGGGTCTAAATACAAGGAAACAGAACTTCAGACAAAGACATGGCTGCAGCTTGAGCTTGCAATAAGAAGGTATAGTAGCACTTGACCTCATCTTAACAAGGACAACTTCACTCACTCAATGGGTGGGTTTCCTCCCCGCTGTATAGGATATTCCTACACAATACTTCAAAATGTCCAAATTGAATATATTAGCAAATATAAAAGCAAAGGATTATTTGTTTTCTCTGTAAACCACTTTCTGAACTTTCTTTTGTTGAAAAGGGGTATAGCAGCAGCAGCAGCAACAACAACAATATTAATAATGGGCCTTGTAGCATTGGAGGGCTCGATGGAAAGCTCAGTATCAAAGGTGCCGTGGAAGGAAGACTCGAGGCTCCCAACTAAACCGGTTGAAAAAACTGAGTCAGTCTGAAAGCAGGGGACTAGATTCCAGGAGAGGGAATCACATAAATGAGGGTACCACATGACAAACTGCACCACCAGTGGGTTACATGCGGGAAACCGGAAGATAGTTGGATGAGGTCAGGCATTCTACAAGCAAAGAGGAGAGTCTTAACAGTGATTCAAGTGGAGAGTAGGGAGGCTTAAGTAGAGCACAGGGGAAACCCAATGCAAAGATTGGGGGTTTCAGTAGATCAGTTACTCCTCAGATAAAAGAAAACCAAGGGATTCTGGGGCTCAATGGCCTGGGGTGGCTTGTGTAAAGATGTGTCCTGCCAACACAAACATCTAGGCTGGGGCAGGAGGAGATTTCCTGATTTAAACTGAAGACTTAGCTTTCAGTGATCAAAAGATGCATTTTCTATTAAGAGGCTTCCCAAAAGGGGCCCTTTGGCTGCTCAAGGGTTGTTGTGAAAACACCAGTGGGCTCACATAGTCAACGGATTTCCCATCTCAATTGGATTAGAGGTGGAGATGTGCCTCCAGAGAAAAACGAGACATTTGCATTTGAGTGAGGATTCCTTTCTCCTCCCAGAATTCCTGAGTCCCGGCACTCAGTAACTTCCAGATGTGACCAAACTCCAACCAAAGGGTGAAGTCCCCTGCTATGCCCAAAGACTGATAAACACACACAGAGGAGGGGGCACTAGGGATGCACAATATGTCTTGCATCCCTTTGAAAGTGGAAACAGGAAGCTCAACAAGCTGGTTTTTGAGACTTACACAGTCAATCATTCTTGTCCTTAATAGATCCAATATCTCAATGTTCAAGGTGAGGCAGCCTGTTTTAAACCAACCAAGGAGGCTGAAGTTAAACCAGAGGTCTTACGTGTCACTATCAATTAAAAACCAGAACTAACATTTTACACAATGATTCATATTAGCACATTGCCAAAATATTGTAGGTTTGTAACACACCGTCAGCTGCCATTTGAGTTTGATGTACTGATATGAAGCCAAACACTACGCATGTGGAGAGTGATGTGGGAAACCCACTCACCTCAACTCAGAAGGAGCTGGGTACTGCAGCTTGTCACAGCCTGGCATCTGTCTCCCATCCAAAAACAAACCACAGATTCTCCTGCTTAGCTTCAGGCAGCTCAACCATCAGTCCATACCTCCTGTTGGGGCACCTGAGGGTGTTAAGGATGTGGTAGCAGAAGCTGCTTGCCTCATCTTTGGTGTGAATGAAAAAAAATGTCAGTCTTTCCTCCCAGCCAATGTTTTTCCATCATCATCAGTCCTCTTTATATGCCAGCTTCCCTCCTCTGTTTTCCCCCATGCTTTTCCATACTGAAGTTGTAGATGTGGCAATGATAGCCAAGACTGGATCATTTATGCGCCAATTTTATGTTCAGTATCCTACAGTCCAATCCCATGCATATCTAACAGAAGCAATTCTGAGTAGATATGCTTTTCATTCAATGGAACTTATCCCCCGATAACTGAGTATAGGATAGCTCCCCTAATTATGTTGATTGCCTATGTCAGTGTTATTCAAACTGTGGGTTGGGACCCACTTAGTGGGTCGCGACTTGATGTCAGGTGGGTAACAGAAAGCTGGGGGCAGCCATCTTGGAAACTGCAGACCTTACTCTTATATTCATTTTGTAAATCTTAACAGTTTGAATTTTCAAGTGAGGGGTTTTTTTTTAAACATTCTTTTTAGTTCAGTGCTTTTACATCATATTTGTCCTCATCTTGCTTTCTGTGAGGGATGTTTCATGGTTGTACAATTGCTGTACCACAAGAATGCCAATTTGCATTTCAGGAGTGTCATTTTATTAAGTTACAATGACAGCACTTCCTGCTTGATGATGTCACTTCCTGCCACAACATCACTTCCAAGTTAGTGACATCATTCCTGGTGGGTCCTGACATGAGTGCCATTCTGAAAAGCGGGACCTGGTCGAAAAAGTTTGAATACCACTGGCCTATGTATAATCAAGAAAAAGTGAAAAATAAAAGTAGAGTATGCTTTATACTGATTGCTAAGGTGAAACCATATAACTGAAATGACATAATCTATATTTAAACATCCAGGGCTTCTTGCTCAGAAGCTCATCAGCTTCAGTGAGAAGCTACTGAATATAGACAGCATTTACTTCCTTTCATAGAATCCAGATTAGCTGGCTTTTTAACCTGAAGTGTCCACATTTGCTAGCTTGCTTCTTATAAGGGCCCAATCCTATCCAAATTTCCAGCACTGATGCAGCTGTAATGCAGCCCTGTGGTAAATGTTCCTTTACTCTGAAGAGGCCTCCATGACCGCACCCACACTGCAGGATGCAGTGTGTGCCCCATTGGCAAGGCTACATCCGTGCTGGGATGTTGGATAGGATTGGGCCCTTACTTACTTACTTAGGGCCCAATCTTGAAGCTCATAATGTTAGCAATATGTGTGTACCGCCAGCTCAAAGTGTTGTGAATGTGCCGGAGAGCATGCTTGTGACACCGCATGGACAAGTACCACACACTCTGGGCAGTGCTAGTGAACCCCTGGCCTCAGTGCTGAGCAGAAGGCCAGCTGGCTCTGGGGCAGCATTGACGAGCAGTAAGCCTCTTTGGGGTGGGGGGAAGGCAGGGAGGCAGTGGAACAGAGTGGGAGGAGAGGAAGATCAGGCCCATGAGGAGGGCGGGGATGGCAGCAGCTTCTGTACTGCATCCTTAGGAGTCAGGTGCCCCAACAGGAGGTGTGGACTGATGGTTGAGCTGCTGGCACTGCCTGAAGTTAGGCAGGAGAATCTGTGGTTTATTTTTGGATGGGAGACGGATGCCAGGCTGTGATAAGCTGCAGTACCTGTGGTGGCAGAACAGAGTCGCTGTGCAGCTGATTACTCACCGCAAGTGAGAGTTGCGGGGGAGTGTGTGAGGAGGACAGCTGGCAAAAGAATGGAATACGACCTTGAGGACCTGTCCAGACTCGACTTGCGATTGCCCGCTGATGGCATGCAGCCAAGGGAGAGAACCACACTGTGAGGGCTACATCTGGGCCTGAGGATTGGTGGATCTCAAGAATACTGTATATTTGTAAAAACCCCATTGAAAAAGTGATGGTTTAGACTAGCCTGCTCATGTAAGCCGCCTTGGGCATTTGCTTCGGCATGGGAAAGGCGGGGTATAAATTCTTCAAAATAATAAAAAAAACATTTCCTTGATTCTGTACCTGTTCAGAATCCGAGGAGGCCCATTGCCGCCTCCTGCCGTCTCCCCAGGGGAAAGGAGCAAACATTCCTGTCCCTTGAGAGACCCCAGCAGTAGCCTGGGTCGGCTTAGGATGGAACAGTCACCATTTTGGCGCTGCTGCCTCTTTGGGTGCTGGAGCCCATAGGATTGGGCTGCCTCTTACTTACCCAGTTGCGGTCCTAGCATTTCGCGGGAGGGGGCAAATGCCTCGCGTGCAGTGCTGCTGGAGTGGGAGGAGGGCTGCAACGAGGTGGCTCACCTCTCAGAGAGGTGAGCGGTGCTTGGTCTGCTCGCCCTCCCCTGTTATTGTATGGCTTGGAAATGCAGCCTGGCATGGTGTGGGGGCATGGCGGAGTTCCCCGCCATGGAAGGCGTTGCTCCTCCTTCTCTGTCCCTGGTCGTCCCATTGGCTGGGTCTGCAACTGCTGTTACCTATTTGAGGGACAACCATTTTAGATGACACTTTATGGATCACCTAGCACAGGTTCTGCACCAGAGTTTACAAATGTAACTTTTGACAAGGGAGACATATTTGTTTTCTTTTTCCTTTCTTTTCAAAAACTTATCATGTGTATAACGCCTTTTTGAGCATATAAGTCACACTACAGGTATTACATTGATTCCAAATTATAGCTGGGAATAAATTGGTGGCTTATCAAAGACCACCGAGAGAATTCGTGGCAGAGGCAAAATTCAAACCAGGGAAGCCCAGATTTGTAGCACCATCTCTCAGCCATGACACAACACCAGCTCTCAAAGGCAAATACATCTGTTCAGCTGTATCTGCACGGTGTTTGTTTTTTAATTCAAATGTATGTCATTAGTTCCCAGACTCCTCTTTTGGGTCGGCATCTAATTGCCCAAGAATGTATTGTGCAGATAGCTGTGTACATTTTGCTACCACATGTATTTGCTTACCTACAACTGTCTCAGTTGTGGCATGTGAAATGGCTCTCTGCAAAAATAATAATAAAAGAGAAATAAAAATGTCAGGCTCAGCGCTCCTTTGATCATGTGCAATTGATCTCTGCTGGAGGTTTTCGTGTCTGGTATCTCCCTTTCAAGAGGCATCTCCGGCTGTGGAGGAACTCCATTCTTTTCCTCTTGTGTTGACAACCTTTGAGTGCCAAAACCACCTGCCTTGCACCCTGTCTTAACGTTATGTCAGATTAGACTGTACAGCGTACACAGGAAACAAGCAAGCAAAATGGAATAAATAGACTGTTGCGCATACATTGACACATGGATAATAAAGTGACAGCTAAATTGTTGGCAGAAGAACAAGGGTTGTTAACTATAAAAATGCAAAATTTCAAGTCATCCTGTCCCTGAAGGCAAAACAGAGATAATTTAAAACATGCAAACAAACACTTAAAAACATATTTTCATAGAGTTTTTTTTTAAAGAGCCAGCTTTTGAAGAGCATACAAAATGGTTGCCTAAAGCAAAAGAACAAGACTGGGCTTTTTCAGGCCACTGGCAGGAAGGTGTTCCAAAGCAGGGGAGCAACTTCTAAGGCTTCGAGCCCAATCCTTTGCATGTCTCCTCAGAAGTAAGTCCCAATATAGTCAATAGGGTGTACTCCCCAGTAAGTGTGCATAGGATTACAGCCTTCCTTGCTCTGCTGACTTGCCTTTGCTGAGTAGTTAGAACAAGCAGCAGGCAGTTCTTTGTAGCTGGCCACAAAGATTATAAGTTGAGGTGGGAGAAAACGGGTTTGTGTGTGTGTGTATTTCTAGGTGCAATCCTATCCTGGAGTTAGGCCGGCACAGTTTGGCTAACACAAGGGACACTGTAAAGTGTGTTTGGACCACTCTCAGAGTCAGAGAGGCCAGCACACAGACATGCGCCTTCCTCGCTGACTCAGAGAGTGGTCTAAAGGTGCTTTAAGGTGGCCCTTGTGCCAGCCAAACTTTGCTGGCCTAACTGTGCAGGCCTAACTCCAGGTTAGGATTGGGCTCTCAGTGTTTTCCAAATGCAGACATGCAGAAAGTGGTGTTGCGTATTTTTATTCAAAATTTACATTATAATTATAAATTATAGTCACTTTAAAATTGGCAGGTGATAGGTGGCATAGTGTCAGCAGATGCAGCCACAGTCATTACCCTGCACCCTCCCATTAAATAATAACTAAAACCAAATAAAACTGTTTTATTTTTTCACACATTTCAGGCTTTCCCCCCCCCCCCTGTTCTTTTACAAAAATGAGAAGTGCAGAAAACGGAGTTATGTGTTTTTATTTTGTTAGTCTTGATCTTCTGTCCAGAGCCCATGGTTGCATAGCTTGTGTGTCAATTAACTCTGCACAATCTAGTATTACATAATACTGCTACTGGTATTGAAAGACAGCCTAAGTGCACCCAAGTTGTACATGGGAACATTTTGTACTGAAGCACTTTTCACATATGATATTGAGCACATAGCAGGAGGAATGGGATCAGGCACACCGTCCCCAATCTCAATATCCATACCCACTTGCAATCTCCATGCCTTCAGCCTTGAAGGTGCAGAGATCCTGGGCATGTACAGCTGCACTGTATGGGGTATTTTGCACATGATTGGAAACCTTGTTTTTCTAGTTGCACGTACGCAGGATCCGATGCACATGTGAAGCTGAACCTGTGGATGTGGGCAGTGTGAACGGTACAAACAATCCCACTCCTCACAGATATTCAGTTTAATATTTGACAAGATTTAGAAGACCTGTTGGCTGTACAGGCCCTAATTTTTGGAACAAGGAACGCTGGAGCAATTCCCTTCGCATGGGTATGTGCAACCTCACTGACTCCATGTGGCTGGTCAGAGCTCATGGAGAGTCTTGCATGCCTGGAAGATCAAAAGGAGTGGAGGGAGGGAGCAAGAAAGCCAAGTAGGTACACACCCCACAGATCAAGTAGGACAAGAATAAGGGTCCGGGAAAGGAATCCCCTGAATCATCTGCTTCCAGGACAATACACTGTTTCCTAGTATCCTGCAGGTGGCGATGCACCTACTTTCCAAATGTCCTGACCCTACTGTACATGTTCACACTGGTAATCTGAATGAAACCATAGATAGTAAAAATGGCAGTTGGTAGGATTAGCACTTGCATATTATTTGTGCAGTACGGTTTGTAATTTTTATGACTGCTCTAGTGGAAAACATTGTGTAATATTAACATTGATTTTGCTTTTGCTTCCAGTTTGAAGGCAAAATCAGTCAAGCCCTAAAATAGCTGGACAATGTTCAGTCAGAATGCAAACACCTTTGGTGCTTGAGCTGAACAATGAAGCAGCTGTCTGTAGGCATCTTTGTGCATCCAAAATCCTCCTCTGCTTCTCCTTGGATGAGTGAGTGTGTGTGTGTGTGTGTGTGTGTGTGTGTGTACTTAAGCCCTGCTGAAGCCCAATTAGGAAATTACAGCAGCCGAGGTGACCAATTTGCCCTGAAGGAGTTTAGCCCCATGGACCACGTTACAGTCTCTTCAGTCTCTGCACAGCTGCAGAAGGGAAAAGAAAGGACAAGGCGGGAGTCCCAGATTTATGTGCATAAATTGGCACTCATTTTTATGCCCTTTCACTGTCAGTGGGAGTTGAGAGAGCTCACCGGGGAAAAGAGTTATTTTGAAATTCAGTGGCTGCAAGTAGTTCAAGTATGTGGCTTCGGTATTTCACCACCTGCTCATTTTTAATTCAAGGCTGCTCATCGACTAGGAAAGTGGTGCAGCTCTTCAAACAACAGGAAAGACATCGGGAGTGCCCCCTCTGGGTCTAGCAGGGTCTTTGGAGAGTCTGGATGAAAATATTTGTTTAATAAAAGCAGGCAAGACAAGATGACAAGAGAAACATTTTCATCGTGATGCTTGGCAAGATTCCAGGAGATCCACAAATCTGGAAACATACAGATCCACCGTAGCAGTGAGCAAATAAAAACGTGGTGTCCTTTCAAGCACAAAGTCATCGAACCCCTGCTAAGAGGTAGCTTTTTAACATGTTGACTGTTATATTAAGCAGAGGGAGAGACATTATCCAAATACAAACCAGGATGGCATTCCCCCCCCCCAAAGTGGCTGTTTGCTGGTGTCTCCCTTGTGTGTTGATTATTTTATTTTAGGCAGCGAGGTCCTTTGGGACAGGGAGTCAACTTCATAGGTCTTTGTGATCTCACTGATCGCTTTGTAATTTTTTTCGTTGAAAAGCTGAACATCAATATTCATCGTTGCCATCAGAGCTGACAATCTTGGCGACAACAGAACAATGCATCTTCACTTCCAAGTAAGTGCCACTGAGTTCAGTGGGGCTTGCACCCAAGTGAGTGTGCATAAGACTGCAGCCAAAGACAGAAGGGGTAGCATCAGTGGCCAGCCTGGTCAGGTACTGGCCAGGGGCTCTTCTTAGCAGAGGTCCTCCCTGGTCATGCTAACCCTAAACATTCTGTACTAGGGGCAATGTTAGCAGACAGGTCTGCCTAGGAAATGCAGTTATTCTAAAGCAGAAAACAATCATCAGTAGGGGTGTGGGTTTTCTGGTGATATTTTTTCCAAAGTTTCTTGATTAAAATAGCAAATTGTGGTGTTATGTGTTTTTATTCTACTTTCTCATTCCAAGTTCTCATTTTTATTAATTTTAATGCTTTAAAAGTGTAGTAGGTAGATGGTGTAGTGTCAGCAGATGCAGTCCCAGTATTATTTCTAATTGGAAAGAGTGGTCTATTTTAATTTCTGGAAAATACCTTAAATGGTGTTATGTGTTTTTATGCAGATATTTTAACCACCAAAAGGCGGTGTTTAACTGCCAAAAAGAAGTTTTCAACAACAACAAACAACAGTCATCAGTTTCTGCCCCTTGTGGGATTTGCAACCATATGTTCAGTGCAATCCAGAGATTTCTTCATAGCAAAAGGCATACTATTCTCTGTTCTCGCACTGCCAATAATCTTTTGGCAAACTTTCAGTGTCTGCATGTGTCCCAACAATACTTGAAAGTGGTTGGTGCTTTGCTCTGATGGCAAGAACTTGGTGCTCTTTCCAGTGCCAGAAGGATTCATGCACTGCTTGTTTCCTGCGCCAGCGTGCATGGACCAGCTCGTGCTGGAGAGAAGTTTCTGGTCACTTCTTGAGCAAGCGCTTTGAGACGGTCACTCAAAGCAGCTGCCTTACACACCTACATGCAAAAAAGCAAAACACAGAGATCGCAGATTTCTATTCTGAACATACTTCTGTTCCTAGAACCACCACAGATACTAAAATCCATTACTGGAATCACCATCCCACATGTGTTTTTGCACATTTGGTCTGGACCTCAGTGCGCAATCAGAGTTTAGGTGCGGGGACACCTGGAGGCCCAGTGCAGAGCTTTGTTCCACAGGCCCAGCAATCTGGTGCTGGCAACTAATACAATGATGAGGTTTGCTTGCTTCACATGAATGTTGGTCAATCCTTCCTACCCCTATTTTTTCCCATTATCATTTGATGAGTCTCAGGCTGCATCCCATCCACACTTGCCTGGCAGCAAGCCTCATTGACTATAATGGGACAATTCTAAGTAGACATGGGTAGGATTGGGCTCTCATTTGCCTATATTTGCATTCATTTCTATTCGGGTCATCCCTTTTCACCGAGCATAAATCTGCCAGTACTCCAGTGGAACATAATTGACTTTGGAAGGTGATTCAGGTTGACATTGCTGTGACTGTCAATCAGGCGGCGACTATATTCTACTTTGACTTTTCAGCCCCTGCATTGATGAGGAATCCTGCATCTGCCTGCTCAGTAAATACACCTCTCAGTCACTTACTGAACATCAGCAAGGGAGATGGATTCCAAAAGCAAATTACCTTCATTGTTATAGGCAGTTGCTGTTATGTTATGAAAGCCAGCATTTGCTTACCTAGCTCTGTTTGTTTGAATGTAATCCTGCATTAAGTATACATGATTAAACATTCCACACCTAGTCATTTACTTTGGAGAAGAGCACTAGCTCAATGGCAGTGTACCTGCTTTGCATGAAGTCCCTGTCCCTGTTTGGTTTGATCCCTGTCACCTCCAGGTATGGCTGGGTAAGACTCCTGGATGAACCCTGAGCTGCTGTCCATCAGGTGGACCAATAGAAGAAGGTAGATTCCTGTATAACGTTGACCTAATCTCCTACCAGGCACTCGTTCAGGGATAATGAACCTGTATGGGGGACTGGCATCACAATACACAGATGAGGGGAGCTGTATATGCATGTAGGTTGGAAGGTCAGAACCTCTCATTGTTATTCCTTTCCCTGTATACATTAACCTGGTGTTTCCCAAATTACCAGGGTCATGGAACCCCCTCAGCCTCTTCTCCCTGGCTTTGCAGAGTGCCACCATCTTGGTTTGTGTGAAATCTCAGGCGATCCAAGATGGTGGCACCCAAATCTTGCAAGATCTTGCACGACCCAAGATGGCAGTGCCTGGGAGAGCCAGTAGGAGGGGCCACTGGGGACAGCCTCCAGCACTCCTGTGAGTGTGCTGCAGCACTCCAGGGTGCTGCAACACGCACTTTGGGAACCTCTGCATTAACCCCCTCAAATGAACAACACAAAAGGCTAAAAAGTGTAAATGATTGGAGTGTAAATGATTAGAGGTATGACCTGTGTCCTGCTAATTTTGTGTTCTTGATCAGTACTAATTACTAACGTAATATGTATTGCTTTTTTATTTTATTTCCTGGTGTGTATGTAGTAACGTGAACAATAACATTATATTTGGGTATATGAAATGACTGACATCCAAGTCATAATGATGCCCTTTAGTAATTGCAGGTTCCTGGCTAGAAATGTTGAATTTTACAATTACCATTTGCTCAGATATTTCCCTTTGTTAATCACCCCAATTTTGTATAATCACAACTTTTTTGGTCTGGGAAGTTTCCTGTTGAGGTGAGGAAGGAAGACTCTGGTGTGCAGAACAGCCAGAGGAACAGAACATGACTGTGCTGAGTCAATGCATTTCAAAATATTGACCTACAGAGTCACTGAAGGCACAATCCTATGCATGTCTACTCAGAAGAGGCACAATCCTATGCATGTCTACCCAGCGCTGGGGCGACACCATGGCAATGCCAGCCGCTTGTGCCCTGGAGGGAACACCGGTTGCTGATCAGCGCTGAATTTGTTGCTTGCCTGCGATGCAGCATTTTGGGGCCGGGCGGGAGGACCTTCTGGGGTGGGGGAGGGGTGGAGCAGGGGCGGGACCGGCAGTGACTCTCACAGCCGGTTCCCAACCTCTGAGTAAAGCTGTGTGGCCTTACTCGGAGGCCCTGAGTCAGCTAAATAGCTGGCGCAGAAGTGACTAGACCAAACGCCTGCCTTGCGCCCTTACTCCAGGGAAAGGGCCAAATGTCCCCTTTCCCTGTAGAGGTTCCCGCAGCTGCCTGGCTGTCATGGGATGCAGTGGTGGCCACCTGCGCTTCCAGGAAGTCAGCTAGTATAGGATTGGACTGTAAATCCTTCCTCTGCTACCAGTCCAGTTTGGGCCTCCTGCACTGCTGAAACCAACACATATGTAAGGCCAAACAATGTATTTAAGGCCTCATCTCATTTAGCACTAAAGCTACAATCCTATCCACGTAGGCTGACCTACCTTGGGGTCAGCCCTAGGGAAACAGATGGATTTACATCTGAGTAAATATGCATTGGGCCTGAGCTACATGAGTCTCCTCTCTCTTTTTTTGGTGTTGCAAATATTTAATTTTAACCATGGCTTGCCTTGAAATGGCATATGTTGAGTTTGCCTCATTGTTTTGTTTAGATTAAACCTAAGCTTCAGCCTCAGTTGCACAGTCTAGGTCAGGGGTGTCAAAACATGTGGGTCATGAAAGCTGTTTTTCCAGCCTGCTGGCTCTCCCAGCACCACCAACAGCTGCTGAGCTATGTTGAGGTGTCACTACTGAAAGGGTGGTCCACATGATAATTGAGCTCTGCCATATCTTGAAAATATGGTTGAGACTTGTGTATTTCTCCGCTGTCTTTTGCAGCTAATGAGTTCCTCTGAGAAAAAAAGTGCTTATTTCTGGCCATGACCTGATTAAAGACACCACTTCCTGCTTAATGACATCACTTCCAGCCCTCAGCAGGCAACCTGAATGCTGTTGGGCCTGCTGTATAAAACATGTTTCACCCCCCTGACCTAGGTAGCTCAGGGTAGTTTTCCACTCACTGTGTTTGATTCTTAGAGGCTCTAAAGTCTCCAGGGTATGAATTAAAAGTCTGCCAGGCACAGAGAAACCACACCAAGAGCTAGAGAAGCATTCCAGACAGACTGAGGTGAACAAATTCTGGACGCCACCATTGTCAGGTCATCTACAACAACAAACACCCATCCATCCATATAATAAAACTAGCACATCAGGAATAATAAATCATCTTTCCCAGAAATGAAGAGAGTCTTTTGCAATGCAGAGTTAAAAGTTAGTTTTGTGCTCCAATGACTAATAGGAGGTTCAGCTATGTGGTTTTGGAAATTCTGCAATTATTAAAAAAAAAGACTGTCCATAAGATTGGAGCAGAAAAAATAGCTTCTCCTATGACTGATTGAGAGCATGAAATAATGAGATTGAGCCAAATAATTTGCTTCTGATTATTAGAAGCAAGGAAAGGACAGGAGAACTTGGCTATTTATATTTAGGCCAATTTCAGACATTGCAAAGACTTGCTTCACCTAATTAAATACAGAAATTCAGACTTTTGGTGCCTGAAAATACTTTCTTTTTTTTAAAAAAATAAATATATGCAGCAATTGCCCTATATTCAGAGGTAATGCTGTTACATTTATTACAGCCTCTGCGATCAGCTCAGAGTAGCCTGGCTCTCAATAGGATGCTCAATTTGAAATGGCAATTTCACTTACAGGAAGCAGGGTGAACTCCCGTCATCCAGAGGTCTGGTAACACCCAAGGACTGCTTCTCATTTGGCATTTGATATTTGGGCAGGAGCACCTGAGCACAGAATACTTCCACCTCTTTTGCTTGTGCATGGTACATGCACCCCACTTGCCAAAATGCACAAATGCAGGTCTTTCCTTTTTACTAGGTTCCTGTATGTGGCTGAGAAAAGCATCACATTGAACTTGTGGGCCCCATTCAGAATTGCTGTAGTCAGCATGAATTTTGTAGATGGGCACATGTATCCTGGTACATAATAGCGAGTGAGAAGAAATCCTGACCCTAAGAGCGTTGGTATGAGGCTGCTGGGAGCCCTGGAGAAATCTTCCAGCCATCCTCTGAGATTGCATGGGTGCTATCACTGCTACTAGTACTGAAGTTTCAACTAAGTGGGACTTCTTATGGGTAAGGGTCCTTGGGCAGTGTGCAACCTGGCACAACTCTGCCACAAGCCCTGACTTGAAAGACCTTCTTCTAAGAAGCACAAGTCTTTTCTTAAGTTGGCATGGCCAGGCTCAGGAAAGCTCCTTCACTTCTTTGAATGCCACATTTTATATAAATGCATTTTAATGTTTTTCTTAGTTACTATTTAAAGATTATTTCCCATCTTCAGCCCTTTGGGAACGGAGAGAATTACAGATCCAGATAGATCGATAGATCTAGGTAGACAAAGGCCTAGGGCTGTGGTTCCCAAACTGTGGGTCGGAACCCACCAGTGGGTTGCAAGCCAATTTCAGGTGGGTCGCGAAGCACTAGAGCAGCCATATTGACAATAAGGGAATATGAGCTGCTGGAAAGGAGGAGGGCTGTGTGGCTGTTTTGCTTGTGCCAAGGTTGTAAATAAGCTTTCTTCTTTCTGATTCACTTTGCTATTGGAAAATAGCTGAGGAATAACCCAATTTATTGCTGCCTTCTCTGGAAAGCAGCAGGCACTACAGGCCATGACATCACTTCCGGTGGGTCCTGGATGGATTGTCATTATAAAAAGTGGGTCCTGGTGCTAAAAAGTTTGAGAACCACTGGCCTAGGGTCTATCAAATAGTTATTTACTTTTTATCATGAAGCTTATTGTACTTTTTATCATGAAGCACATGGTCTCATGCACAAGTGGAAGTGGTTTCAGAAGAGCAGCCCTAGCAAGAAAAACAGCAATGAATTGTATGGCATCTCAAAGAATAACATACTACAACCAGTCATTTAGGCTCAAACTAACAACATGTCTGGGGAAAATGTAAGCTAAAACCATGCTTGATTGGGCGGGGGAAAGGGTTACAACTTTGTCTCCACCATGGTTCTGATCCTGATGTCCCCCCACCCTTGTCTCCTGTACATTATTTTATTTTTAAAAAACTTTCCATCAAAAATCAATTGAAGGTTAAAATAGCATGCAGGGGATGCGACAAGAGGTGCAGTAAGGGAAAAGTCACCCTAAAAACTTCCCTCCCCCACCACCATAGTTTTGCCCTGTTTCAACTCCATGTGCTATTTAACAAAATCAAAGGGACACATACACATTCCAGAACATAAGAAGAGCCCTGCTGGATCAGGCCAAAGGCCCATCTAGTCCAGCTTCCTGTATCTCACAGTGGCCTACCAGGTGCCTCAGGGAGCACATGAAACAACAAGATGCCTGCATCCTGTTGCCACTCCCTTGCACCTGACATTCTGAAGTAGTCTACTTCACATCTAGATTGACCCTCTGCTGCACTGAGACTCTTTGTTGGATTGAGAATTGTTATTTTATTGGCCATCAACATTACCGAAGAAAAGATGGCACTCATACATGATCTCTTTGAGCATTATCTCTGTCTTCCATCAGTCCATATCAATAAATGGGCATTCCCTTCCATGTTGTGATGCATAACAGAAAATATATATATATTTTTTAAAGAAGCCCAAAGAAGCTAAAAAGTTTAGTTTATTCTGATCGTGCATAAAAGTAACACTATGTAATAATCTAAAATACGGCACTATCATGGTGACCCAGCTCTTTTTTCATCATTACCAACTTCTGAAAAATAATTGTTTTTCATGATTATGCGCCAAACAATGAAACTGATAGACTAGGAACTTGGAAACAAATCAAAGCATTTCTACGTTTTGATTTATAATAAGCCACCAAAAATTATCGGGTTGTGCAACCACCATGACGAGGGATGTCAGTTTTTCCCCTATACTACTCTGGAAGATGGAATCGGTTTCAGTCAGTTTGATGAAATGTTTTGCATTCACGGGCTTCGACCCTTTGAAACCTGTACGTGCAAGATAATGATCGTGAAATGCAATAATGCTACCTGCGCACACTGAAATGGGACATTGTGGCATAATGTTTCCCAAGAAGATTATGGAGACTGAAACTGAATACTACTCTTGTACTTCCTAGAAAATGAAGAGGTCTGATCATGGAGCAGTGAAAACCACTTATGTGAATCCAGTTTTCAAAAAAGGAGTGCATGGTTTTGCTGATTCCCAAGGAATTACCGACGACCTGATCTAGGATAAAGAGGTGGTTTTCTCAAGGGTCAGACTGTGTGGCAACTTGAAGGGATCTTTCTCTTCTGTAGTGCAAGGATGGCTTTACATGTTAGTCTCCTACTACATGATCACCAATAAGGCCCCTCTTTTTCTATTTTAACTCCTCAAAGAGTGCACAAGACTCTTCCCCACAACTTAAGGCAGCAAAGCCTTTCTGATGTCCTGGAACAGAGAGAGCCCCTGGCATGATTGCAGAGGGGAAAAGACATTAATCGGTGGACCTTCTTCCCTCTTTCTTACATCAGCTACGGCTGACCCAAGCAATCAAGAGGGGGAAAAAACAGAGAAGACTAGTTGCACCAAAGAAAGCCAGGAAGGAAAGAGCTCAAAGCAGCTTCAGCTTCAGTTTGTAAACCACTTAGGCTCAAACTACACATTTTGCACAGTTTCATGATTCTTTGTTCCATTTTTTAAAACCAGTATATACGTTAGACACATACACTACAAGCCTAAGCATGTTTCCTTGGAAGTAAGCCCTACTGTATTCAATAGGTTTGTCTCCAAAGTAAGTGATCACAAGGAATATGGTCAAAAGGAATAAGGGGGTGGCTATGTCTGAGCAGAAGAGCATATAGGGAAGGCCTGATCAACCCTATGCTCTCCAGTCCATTTCTTGAATCTGGTTTTTCATCTTATAGTAAAATATATAGGGGTCTCCTATTTTTTCTTGATCTTCTCAGAGAAGGGTTACAGTTGGACCTTGGTATCTGTGAGGGTCTATTCTCGAACCTTCCGTGGACCCCAAAACCAGTGGATAATGGAATCTGAGGGTGGGGTTCAAAAGGCCATCAGGATGCACCCAGAAGCATTTGGAAGTGTTAGACAGGCACTTCCATTTTTTGCGAAAACTGGAAGAGCCTTTCTGACACATCCGGGAGGTGTTCTGAGGCCTGGAGAGCCATGTGCTGCTTCCCTGGGCCTCAGAAAGCCTCCCAGACATGACAAGAAGGCGCTTCCAGTTGTGTCCAGGAGCTCAGGTGAAGGCCTCCAGCAGGGGTCTTGCATCTGCACAGAGTCAAATCCTTGTGTGCAGAATCTCTGGATAAAGAGGCCCCACCTGGATTTTTGAATTGGCCATGATTGTCTTTTTCCAGGTTGTCACAGGCAGTTTTGAATGTTTTGTTTTAAATAGAAAGACCCACATATGCCTTCAATTTCCCCATTCATCTCCCCCCCATCTCTTCATTATGTTAGGCCGAATTCACTATGCTGTGTGATTGGAGTTTCAGGTGTCTTTTCCCCCCAGAAAAACTGTCAGAGGATGATCTGGATCAGGCCCACATGCATGTTGGGAGAGAGATGGAAGTCACGCTTCCTCCCATGCTCCTTGGCCAAATTAAATCCTGCCCATTCCACTGCTATTAGCTATGAATGGAAAATCCAAGCACCAAATTTTCCCTTGCCCCTTCATGCCCTGCAATTTGCAAAAGAAAATTTCATTAGGTTCTGAAAACTTCAGAACATAGAGCTTCATCTCGCTGTTGTCTGGCCCTTAGGCACATTCCAAAAACCACATAACTTGCATCACATAGGCAGGTATGGCTGTCCATCCCATGTGGTCTAGTGGATCATCACACTTCCTGTATGTATGCTCATGTGAGCGCATAGATGAGGAAAAAAGGGGTGAAAACAGAATCTGTACGAATCCTCCATCCACTTTTTCCAGTGGATCAAGACCAATCGCTTCATAAATATTGTATTGAAGTCTATCAAGACTTGGAACGATTCTTTCCTCTGCTGCCTTTTGCCAACCACACACCATGAATTGTAACTTCAAAAGTGACTCATCAGTGGGAAGTTTTGTTCAAACATTCTCCACCATGCCGGGCTCCATGTTTCAACTCGGCAGTTCATAAATAATGGAAACGCAGCTTGTGCACGTCTGTCGAGAACAGACATTTGCCGTACTGCTGTGTTGGGCGTGTGGTTGTTGTTGTTGTTTTTTTTGTGTGTGTGGTTTTGTTTTGTTTTGTTTTGTTTAGTCCCTAGCTTGTACTTGTTTATAACATTCAACAGGCAAAGGAATATTCAGCTCGATATAATAAGAAAACAGAGTTTCGGAACAAACTCCCAGAGCTGGGGAGAGGGGAATGTGCAACTATGAACTCCGCAGCTCCTTCCTTGCCACGGTGTGTTTAGTCTGCATTGGACAATTAGACGCTGATATTATTTTGATGAAGCAGGGAGATCAGTTCTGAACCAGACTGCAGATGGAATTCTGTGCCATGGAATTTCATGAGAATTATAGCGTCAGCTTACTTTGCGAAATCCTGTTCAGCTATGATGCAGGCACACATTAGGCATTCATGCATGCACACACCATCACATGATTCTCAGTGTAGTGATTATATTTCTGGAAGATACAAATGTTAGCATATGGGGAAATTCAGAAACTAATTTAATTTTAGAATGCTTGCCAAAGAGATATACGGAGCCTCAGAATTAACTGAAACATCTGAATAGCTGAAGAATTAAGATCAATAAAGAACGCAATCCTAAACTGGAGTTAGGCTGGCATAAATTAAGCCAGCAAAGTTTGGCCAGCACAAGGGCCACCATAAAGCATTTTTGGACAACATTCAGAGTCAGGGAGGATGGCTCACGTCCAGTGATGTCATCCGAGCGCGCCAACTACCGGAACGCTCGGATGACTGACAGCCCTCCGCCCCTATGGCGGAGGGCTGCCACGCCCCCCCCAAGCCTCACTGCGCCGGAATCGCTCCATTTTAGAGTGATTCCAGACGCAAGGGAGGGAGGGCGGGCCCAGCAGCAGCTCGCCTGTCCTCCGAGACAGCGGCGCGGCCCAGGACCTCCGCGGAACTAGTGGAACGGAGTACCGGGCTGTTCCGCCTGAATGACGCCTCTGCTCACGTCTGTGTGCTGGCCTCTCTGACTCCGAGCGTGGTCCAAACATATTTTACGGTGTCCCTTGTGCTGGCCAAACTTTGCTGGCTTCGCTTATGCCGGCCTAATTCAGTTTAGGATTCCGCCCAAAATAGCTGCAGGAATGATGCTCAGGATATGCAAACTGTGTACCTGGGATACAAGCAGATCAAGGGTAAATGACAGAGGGCTGTTCGCAACTGAGCAGAAAGGCCAGTCATACAATCCATCCCTGAGTGCCAATTTTTCTCCAACTAGAGCGGCAGCTGTTTCTCATTTCCTTAGCACATATTTACCGTTATGTGATGTACATAAATATGTACTCTTTATGCCAAAGGTTCCCAATCTTTGTATGAGTGAGCATCCGAAACGCAATAAAAACCATTTCTGAACCCCTTTACATGTAAACAGAGACAAAATAAAGCCAGCTTTCCAGTGGGATCTACTTTTGTCTGGGTTGAAGGTCAATAGTTTGGGGGCGGGGGGAAAGGGGGGATCCAGGCCTTATGGGCCAATGGCATGCTTCAAGATCTTAGCTGATCGTATTCCAAGGACCAGTGTATATATACAGCAGAACCAAGTGGTAAAGTTCATGCTAGACTGTAGCATTCCAAGCAGCAGGTCAGGAGAGGGAGGTATGTGGTATCTGGAATGCACATGGAAAAACATCATTCCAAAGGGCAAAAATCTTCTCTCTGACATGCCAGTTTTATATGCACAGGCAGAGGTGGGGGTTGGATCTGGGAGAATTCAAACACAGGGGTCTTGACTTGCAGCCTGAATGGGAGCAATCCAAGAAACTGGCCTTGACAAAGAAAAAGCCTGGAACATCTGGCCCTCCGCATTTTCACGACCCAGTCCTATCCCCAGCTGACAAATAGTGTGCAGTGGTGCCAGAGCTGGCTCTGCTGTATGTGATGGGTCAGCCAGGGACCATGACGCAACAGAGAGGCAAGTAAAAGAAATGTTTACTTACCTACTCCACCGCACCATGATCCCCAATGGGTCTGCTTGGATTCTGCACCATTCTTTGGCTGGTGCAAGTCCAAGTGGACATAAGGGGGTGTTTTGAGGCCAGGCAGGGGGAATAGGATATTAGCGGAGCCATTGCTGTCGATATCTGCCCCCTGACGTTCTTGCACCAGCCAACACATACCCTGGTGGCCTCAATTCCTGGCCCTCCTTGGCCTTTACCCATCCCCACTGCCAACTTCCCAGCCATGGTCCTACCGTTTTTCACATGCCCCCGGGCAGGATGCCTGTGGAGCCCATGGGGGTGTGTCACGTTCATCATGAGGGCGACCCCTCATCGCTGGCTCACCTGGTTGTAAGTGGTTCCTTTCCATCGCTCTTAAAGAGGCTTGGACTCAGCAGGTTGGATGTGGCACTTTATTCGAGTCAGATGTTTCACACTCTTGGGGCCTTGTTACATCACAGCCCCCCCATTGCTGTTTACATGGAGTAGCATCTGGCCCTTCATCGAGGCCTGTCCTGCCCACCAAGGTCATCTCACTGGACCGGGTCTCTATTTGGGGGGTGGTTGGGGGACCGGCCACCCCAAGTGCTCCCCTGGGGTCCAAGTCCTTGACCCCCTTGAGGCCGTTGCCTCTGCCTTCCAACCAGGACCAGGCTGGGGGTAACCCTGGCGGGAGGGGGGGTCCCGGCTCAGGAAGTCTTTCTGGCCAGTTCCCAAATCCCAGGGGTGGGGTAGCCCACACCCCTTCAGGGCCAGGTAAAGGTTGGGTAAAGGTAAGGCCTCGTCCTCGTCGAACCACCCTCCCTGTGCTGCAGCCACGGGGAGGGAAGCCTCCTCTCCCTTCAGCTTCCCCTTTTTATGAGCCAGCCAGCTGCTCCAGCTGGCTCCACCCCTGGGCTCCACCCCTCTGGAGCTCCTCCCCAGGGGTGGGCCAGGCCTCTGCCGCAACACCTTCCCTTTTCCTGGCACTAGCAGGACCAGGGCTCCTACTCCCCGTGGAAGAACATCTGGCTTGTTGCTCCCTCGTGCCTTCCCTCTGGCAGATGGCTGGGGCTTCTGACCTACCCCAAGGCTCGGGTGCTGTTCTCCACCCCCCAGCCGTCCATCGGGACCCAGTGTCTGGTCCCTGAGCGGGGCGTTGTAACCCACTGCCCAGCTGCCACCACTGAGCCGCCACTGCCCGCCCTCTGGAGCCCTCCCAAGGGCTGGGCAGGCATCATGCTATGGCGTGTAATCAGAGGTGTCACCTACTCCCCAGTAGACGGTTCGCTGGGCGGGAGTAGGGAGTGATTGACAGTCCGTCGATTCACTTCCGGTTTCTTCGCGCGCCCCACGCGGCTTTCCCTCGCCTCGGAGGGGGCGCCTGCTCGCCCAGGCACCCGGCGCGCCCCCCACCCATCCCCCAAGACGAGCAGGCACCCCCTCCGAGGCGAGGGAAAACCGCGCGGGGCGCGCGAAGAAACCGGAAGTGAATCGACGGACTGTCAATCACTCCCTACTCCTGCCCAGCGAACCGTCTACTGGGGAGTAGGTGACACCTCTGCGTGTAATGCTCTGAAAGGGCTCTGAAGCCTCCAACAGGCCTTTGAAGATTACTTCTGGTTTTCAGATGAAAAACTGTATGCAATATTCAAAAGCCTGTTGGAGGCTTCAGAACTCTTTCAGGGCGCAATCCTAACCTGGAGTTAGGCCAGCACAAGGGTTTGGCTGGCACAAGGGACACTGTAAAGCATGGCTGGCATTTTTGTCTAAGACTCGTTTTCTCTAGTGTGAACACTAGGAGGTCTTTTGCTCATTCCCATGTACAGTGCAGATTCAGGCTTTAAGATCTAGCATCTGCTTTGTGGTGCGCACCTATATAGACATGATTGAAAAATGTCAAAGAGGCCAGCGGACACCCAAATGGGTAACAGTGGAAAGAGCAAGAGGAAGCATTTCTCATTATATTTATGCAATTATTCCAAAATCCAGACAAGTCCAAAATCCAGACACCTTCCCTTCCCAAGCAGTCTGGATAAGGGATATTTAATTCAACCTGTAATTGGTTTCATCAGTCTATGTGTTAGTTCATCTGTGCAGCTGTCTTGCTCAATTGCTATTTGCACAGAACTTAGCAAAGATGCTGCTGCTCTCATAGCTTAGCTGGGAGTGTGTGAATTCAGGCATGATTGGTGTCACCTAATACCTCCATACTGGTGATACATTGGTCCCAGTGATCATGACAGCAGTAGCATTGCTTGAAGGGTCATCAGCACATAATTCCTGGTGATCGTGAATGTGTGATCCGTGTGGAGGTGCAAACAGCAGGAAGAGCTCTGCTGGATCAGGCCAAGGCTCAGCACTCCAGCACCCTGCTTCTATGGTGCCTGCTCAAATGCCTTGAGAAACCTCATAAGCAGGACTCCGAAAAGCAAACTGTCACAGAACGAAATGGTTTTGTTGAGTCATCATGATGAAAGTTCTCCACACAGTCTGGCAGAGCTGCAAGCCCAGAAGCAACCTTGTGCATTCCTGAGGTAATTGCACGGGATACATCGTCGGTATCATCTAACCCCAAGATGTTGCTAAGATAGTTCACAGGATTCTAGATTTCAGTTATCTAGCTTGAGCATAATTTCCTAATTAGCTTGCAATTATCTCCTTCGCAAGCCAGCTCCACAGGAAGTAGCCGAGCTCTCTATGAACAGAACTGAGAAACATACAGTATTTGGAGTGCTCCTAATGTTGCTTCTAGTTACAATATATGATCTGAATAAAAGCCAATTTCTTTTTACAAAAGTTGTGCTGTCAAGGGTAGGGATGACTTTCTTGGGAAAGTTGATAAATCAAAGCCAGGACTGGAAGATTTGAATGAGGTGACAAGTAATCCCAGGCGTTTTTCAACCTTGGCATTCTGGTAATGTTATCCATGCTGTGAGGAGAGTGCTGCTGTTTTAGAGCACTGGTTCTCAAACATTTTAGCACTGGGAACCACTTTTTAGAATGACAATCTGCCCGGCACCCAAAAGAAGGGATGTCATGGCTGGAAGTGCCATCATTGTGACTCCAGACCCTGCTGCTTTCCTGAGAATGCAGCAATATGTTATATCTCAGCCATTTTCCAATAGCAAAGTGAATCAGAAAAAAAAACTTATTTACAACCTCGACACAAGCACAACCACACAGCCCTCCCCTTTTCCAGTGTCCCATCTTCTCATACTTTCAATGATGGTTATGGCCAGTGATGTCATGCAGGGGGAACGCGGGGGAACTCAGTTCCACTAGTTAAAATTAGGGCTGACTCCGCCCACTTCACTCTCCGTCCTCCCCCCTCCCAATTCCTCTGCAAAGAGCTTTTCTTCTTGGTTGGCCGGCACTCAGAGGGTTAAAGGCAGTGATGTCATTCAGGGGGAACGGACCAGAACGGGCGTTCCGGATCCTAACGGGCTCTGTGGCTGGTTCCAGGTTCCAATCAAAAGTGAGTTCCTGTTCCTAAATCATTTGAATGACACCACTGGTTATGGCCCACCTGAAATTGGCTCGTGTCCCATTTAGTGGGTCCCGACCCACAGTTTGAGAAACACTATTTTATTAGAAACAAAGGATAATGAATAAAAACAGTGCAGGAGACTATATGTTTCTTCTTGGAGAGTGCACAAATGGGAACATTGAATGCAGAACTATTTGTCACATGTCGTTATGCACCTGTCATAACGCTATAACTATCAACATGTTGGTGGCACTGGGAAAATTGTATTTCTAGTGCGCCCTGCACCTAGCATGGAACCATAGCCATATGCTCAGTGCCAAATGGGAGACAAGGGAGAGGAAGGAAACATTCGTTTTGGAAAGAAAAAAGAGTACAGACCAAGGGAGCAGGTGAGTGAATGGGAAGAATGAGCGTGTTTGGAAAAGGGAGACAGGAAGGGAGGGAGACAGGAAGACCTAATTTCTCCTTCAGGTCAGATTAAAACTGGAGCTAGAGAAACATTTCTGGAACTGTGACGCTTGCCTCTTATTTGAATATTAAGAGGCACTGACGGCACAATCCTAACCCCAGGCCAGAATAGGCAGGCTGACATGCCTGTCCCATTTCCAGCTCCTGCCTCGGAGCTGCTACCACACCACCCAGGGGAAAGGGGAATTTATTCCCCTTCCCCCGTGTAGCATGCAGGCTATGGGGCTACTCAAGCTGTGCCACTGATTTCAGCCAATTGGGGCCACCCGAGTCAGGGACAGGAGTTAGGATGTGCCCCAAAGGCTGGCTCCTGGCTCCTCCACCCACCCCAGGCCAGGCCGCCCACAGTCCCGCCCATTCCCTGCTTCCCCCACCCTGTTCCGCCCTTCTCCCACCCCATTAAGCCTCCCGCCACCCTACTGGAGTTCTTGGGCCAGCCTAAGAAGGCCGGCTTTACCTTCGGGACTCCGTGTCTGGGCAATGGGAACAGCAAGGCCAGCGCATGTCCGAACCCTGCTCCAACTTATCCTAGGCTAGCGGAAACATGCTTTATGGCACACTTGTGAGAGCCGGAGGCCGGCACAAGTCCCTTTGGTGCGTTTGGATTGCTCTGTAGGAGACCTATTTCTGAACTAGGAAATATGAAATCCCATAGCAGAACTAATCAAGGTAATTGCCTCATTTTATTCCTCAAACCCTTACCCTGCATGGGGTATGAAGGTAACTCCAGACATCATTGGTGTAACTCCTTTCTACTGAATTTTGCCTTTCCCTAAAAGGATCTATAGCTATATCTCAGCCAAACAGGCCGTGCAGGTCTGAATGAGTTGGAAGAAAACCCATCGCAGGCCAGATATTACTTGTGGACCTTGTGTTGCCAATCTCTGCACCCACCTGCCATTGAAACAAGGTCCAACGCAGAAGTATAAGAAGACTGTTCGGATCACACGTGACACAGGAAATGCCTGCATTACCTTTCCCACCTTTCATTGATGCCTGGGAGCAGGTTTATATGCAAGGGCTGCATCATGTCCATGCTCTGCAGCTGTCAGGTGAACGTCTGGAGCAATGCTACAGAAGCGTCCCACTAATACTTGTAAAAAATGCTAATGAAAAATGAGCACACTCAAGGGCAATAGAGAGAACACTCTACAGTCTCTGGTGGGCTTCAAAAATTCTTCTTGTCAAAGTAAAAATGTTTACAAGAAGGGGAAAAGCCCCGTTGGAATCAATGAGACACACATGGCTATTTGAGATCATGCACCATTCTTTGGACCATGTCAAGAGGGTTAGACAGAGGGGCTGAGTTTCCCATCGTAAGCTGTCAACTCTTGCTGTAATTTTCCTTCCTGTTATCTTGCACTTTCTCTAATTTGAAAGTTGAGGACTGCTTCTTGGTTGATTCTGACAATATTCTTATCTGAATGCTGTTTTTCAACAGCAGCAACAACAAAAGTTCCTAGCATGGTTTACATAGCAAAATAAATAATGTGCTGCCATAATGATCTGTACCCCAATCATGTACCCACTAGCTGCAAATGAACACCAGTTTGAATATTGATAATCTGGACAGAGAGAGCCTGGATGCCGTGATCCATGCTCCGGAGACCTCTAGATGGAGGGTACAATCTGACTAGAGCCCTTGGGCCAATGCTAGCCACTTGTGTCGGTCCAAAGGCAGCAGCGCTGGTGCGAGAGCACTGACTGGCAGCCTCATGTCAGCGCTGCTGCTGTTAGGCCAACGCTAACAGCAGAATTGGCCCAAGGGCGCTGGCTGCAGGCTGCTGGCTGCACTGCGCCGCTCTATTCCTGCACCAGCCAAACTCAGCTGGCTCAAGGGTGGTTCTGGGCGAGAGGCAGGTGGACGGGAGGGTGTTTCTGGGTGTGCCGGGAGGCGTGCCAGCCTGGGAGGGGGCGGAGTTGGGATGTGACCATTACGCCACATCCAAGTTCCCGTCTTCGGACCACACAACCACAATTCAGGCCATGTGGCGTCCTTGGCTCTGTGCCTGCTAAACGGCAGGACCAGATCCGAGGAGCCCATAGGCACGGCTGGCACATACCCTGGGCAGGGGCACAAATGTGCCCTTGCCCCAGGGAGGCTCCTGCCTGCTTCACCCTGTGCTGAATACAGAGCAAGCCCACTGGCCTTTCCTTTCCAGTGCACGTTAGGACTGCGCCCTGAGTTACTGCAATGTGTTGGGTTTACCTGTGAAGATTTCTTATATACTTCAGTGATGTACAACATGCACCTGCTGCTAGGTTATTTTCAGCCTAACCCTACCTAATCCTCGACATGGTGATGCAGTGGCACCAACGCCGTGCCCACTGTATCCCATGGGCGAGTTTCAGCCTCTGGAGGCCTCCTAGAAGTAAGGGAACATTTATTCCCGGGCAAGCACCTGCTAGCCCACTGGGCCAACTGTGACCTGAGCCAGCAATATCAGTGGTGCAAATCCGTGTGATCCGTGAAGGCAGATTAAGCGCAGGAAAAGGATTTGGAATCTGCATCCAACGGTATACAGCATGATGGTATTAAAACCGTGATTTTGAAAATAATGATTTTTTCAAAAGAAGCTATATTTTTGGTTTTTACCTTTTTGGCCATAACGTTTGGTAGAATAGAGATGTTACGCTCCGGCTTTTTTCATAGAATTTCGGGTGGAATTCTGCATCCAATGGCATGCAGCATAACCATATTATTCTGCAAACTTGCGATTTTTGGAATTTGGGGTTCAGTGGTCACACACACCCTGAAGGTGGCACCTGGGGCACTGCGCCCCCACCCCATAGGTAGCTATGCCACTGCACTAGTGCAGTATTTATTGTTTTAATTGTTTTTATGCTGCTGCTGCTGCGGATTGGCTTTTTATGTATTTTACTGTTATGTGTATTCTGTAGTTTTGTTTTATTCTTTTTGTATTTTAACTGGTTGTTAAAATAACAGACATCTTGACTGCCCTTTGGGGAGAAAAGCGAAGTCCAAATCTAATAAATAAATAAATAGTGTTGAAATAGGTGCACTGAGTACTTCTATGTTTCTGGGCACAGTTCAAAGTGCAGGCTCTTGCTTATAAAGCCCCCAATGGCTTCCTGAACGACCAACGTATATCACATGCTTGTCCAGAACTTACATTTTTCAACAGAGACTCTCCTCTAAGTCCCCGCCTCACCCTCTGAGCAAGTGGTAAACCGAGACAGGGTGGTTTTGATTGTGGTGTTCCGTGACTTGGAACTGGAGACCCTCAAGCAGCAAAAAACAGGGATCCCCTCCAAGGAGTTGTTCTGTTACCTTTATTGGCATTCGACATACAAATAAAAGTACTAGATAAACAAACAGGGAACTGGTGCTAAGGTCTAGTGTCATTTTATAGGCAATGTTACAGTGTATAGAGCCACCTGAATAATTGATTGTCTTATTAAGTGCATCCTTGGTCTTTATTTCCCCTCCCTCTGAATTCCTCAATAAGTATGTTTCCACCTTATCTAAGGGCCCAGTCCTAAAGATCTTTCCAGCACCAATGCAGCCACCATGCAGCCCAAGGTAAAGAAACAAATATGACTGCCCACCACCACAGGCCTCCACAATTGTCTCCCCCTACCCACCGCAGGATGCAGCGCACACCCCTTTGGCATGGCTGCATCCATGCTGGACAGATGGATAGGGCCCTAACTCCCCTTTCGCAAATGCCAGGCTCCGCTGGGGTTCACTACAGGTCAACAGCCCTCAAACCCTTATAATCACAGGTTTGGGATGTGTGTATATATGCATCTGTGTGTCCCTGAGGAAGTCATTTGCTTCTCACAGCAACAACATTTTCCTTCCAGGGTGTGCCAAGAAATTATACCAGGGAGCAGAAGCATTTCATTTGCAATAATAGCCTATTTCATAAGCTTGGCTCTGCGACCTTTTGCAAAGCTAATTGTTTAAGGAAAAAATGTATATGCTTATTGTACCCTCAGCAATGACTAGGATGACTGGCTGAAAAGGAAGATGAGCTTCCTGTGTTTTAAAGCATGGCCTCTGGCATTGTTCCCTCTTCTACACACCTATTAAAGATGCAGGAACCTGTGTCGCCTTTGCATCCGGTTAGCCTAGCAATGAGGCTGCAAATTGCCATTGCATGTTCTTGTTACTAACAAAGCTTTGCTTAGACTTTTGACTTTCTTCAAGATGCACCTGTGGGCTCTACAGACTTGAGTCTTGCACGTGCCCTCCAAACCAAACTGATCATAAATATAGGCCGCTAAGAACTGTAAGGAGACTTCCAAATCCTATATCAATCAATCAATCAATCAATCAATCAATCAATCAATCAATCAATC
>JAJKFI010000046.1:13342791-13355209 GCA_029204185.1 Lerista edwardsae
ATCAATCAATCAATCAATCAATCAATCAATCAATCAATCAATCAATCAATCAATCACTAGTATTTATATACCGCTTTTCTACACAAAGTTCACAAAGCGGTTTACACGCAAATAATAACATTAACGTTAAATGGCTCCCTGTCCCAAAAGGGCTCACAATCTAAAAGAATGGAGAACACCACCAGCAGTAGCCACGAGAAAGACACTGTGCTGGGGTGAAGAGGGACAATTGCTCTCCCCCTGCTAAATATAAGAGGACACCACTTGAAAAAGTGCCTCTTGCCCAGTTAGCAGGGGTTATCACCATGAACCTCTCTTGAAAGTCTCACTATTGCATTCTGTGTTATGGCATGGAGGTTCAGCAGTAAAATTATTATCAGAGGGCCCACCAATGGCTTACGCCAGAGATTTCCAAAGTGTGTGTGGCAACACCTTAGAGTGTTGTGGTAAGCATCTCACAGGGATGCTGCAAGAAGTTCCCTGTGGCCCCGCCTACCCATTCTCCCAGGTGACACATCTTGGATCTTGTAAGATTTTGTGAGATCCAAGATGGCAGTGCCCAAATCTCATACGATTTGGCTGCCACCATTTTGGGTAGCACAAAGTCTTGTGAAATTGGGGGGGGGAGGCCACCATCTTGGATCTTACCCGGCTCTGAGCAGTGAAAAAGAGGCTGTGGGGGTATCATGATGCAGGTAAGTTTGGGAACCATTGGTTTGTGCCAATTTCAGTTTGGTCTGCAAGACAATAATGAAGACCTTTTCCAGAGTGTTAAATATAAGGTTAAAACCACTCCTGTATACGGATCAAGCTGTAAGGGAAAGGAAGCACACTGCCCAAGGTTCACATTTCTAGGAAGGCTCATGTGGTCCTTTTGCTGCCAATCCTGAGAAAGACAACAAAAACTCTCCTGCTTCAATGAACCCTTGAAATTAGATAACTGTTCACCTGGTGGTTATTACGGATGGACTACAAACGATAATTTTATGTACACAAGTTGTTTTGTGGGATTGTACTGGACACTGGAAAAGGTAGTCATCTCCACTGTCCAGGTCAGTCCACTATATGTGGCAGCCCAGAAGGTTTGGGTTTTTTGTTTTAAATAGTGGCAAGCTTTGTTTGATCGTTCATTTTGTAGTTCAGCTCAGTGGCTGTCATTGTGCCTTTTAAAAAAAACTGCATGCATATTTCTGAAGAGCTCTACAGAACTGAAAAATGGCATTGTTAACAGCAGCAGCAGCAACAACAACAACAACAACAATAATAATAGGTCCCCATCATCATTGTGGCACTGGGAACTATTTCGAGAAATTAACCGGTGGAGACCCGTATCAGACCAACAATACCAGTCAATTATATTTATGTGATCGTTTTGCTCTACTGACTATGTTTCATGAGTTTCAAATTACTACTACTACTACTACTACTACATCGCCCCCTTACCCAGGATAGGTGCCAGCAACCCCTATGGGGCTGCTCAGATCTGCACCTGCTGTATAGCAGGCACAAGTCTGAGCACCCCACATTGCCCAAATCGGGGCTGCGCAGGTTGGGAACGGGTGTTCAGATGCGGCCTAATGGCCACATCCAGGCTCCTCTCTCCTCCCCAGGCTTTACGGCATGTTTGTGATAGCACTTAGCCTATGCAAGTGGGCTTGCGTCAGCCAAAGGGGGTGGAAGGTTGGATTGTGCCCTTAATCAAATAACTCCTCATTTGAGCTGCTGTGTCCGTGTAAACTACAATGGCCACATGCGCAGCCTCACCATATCAAGTCAGAACTTCACATGGGCTTTACTCAGGCATGAGCCAGCTGTGGCTGCAGAGTCCTGAAAGCAGATGATGTATGAACCAGTCGTGAGATGGATTTGCATACAGACTTGGGTTTCAAGACTGCTAAGTTTACAAAGGGTGGGCAGAAGAATGCTTACGCTAATCTAGACCTTTAATGCTATTTTGGTGCATTTCTTGACATCTCATGAAACTAGAATTAGTGAGAACAAAACTGGGCCGTTCTGTTGCTCTTTATTCTACTGGCTGCACTCTGATAGTATCAATTTATGTTGCCTGGGGGAGTGGTAATTACACTTTAGCATCATCACTGACTGTGATTGGTTTCAAACTTGTTTTTCTATTTATGTTTACTTTTTTCAGAGCTGATTCATTCCACAGGGGAATAAAATGGACCACGCCAGAAAATCTATTGAGATCGGCTCTAGAATTTTGTAGCTGCTGGATCATCATCATAAGAACATAAGAACATAAGAAGAGCCCTGCTGGATCAGGCCAAAGGCCCATCTAGTCCAGCTTCCTGTATCTCACAGCAGCCCACCCAAGGAGGTTAGATGGACTGGAGTCGGCATCCCTGTTAAATTGATAGGAATCGAGTGAAGCCAGGAGGCGGGCTTAGCGGCCATGTTTGTGTGCCCCAAACAATCTAGATCCCAAGCATTTCAGATTGCTTTTCGCGTGATGTTTAGCACTTAATAATTTACTCCTGAAGTAAAAACTTACCAAACTAATAACGTGTGATCGTGTAGAAACATCATTGGTAACTATATTATGAGTTAATATGCAATTCCAAGGTTTAATTCCGCGTAATTATATTACTGAACACACCGGACGAAATGCCGCTTGCTGTCTATTTGAACTCGGATTGCACTGTTTTGACAGACTTATTTTTTGAAATCTACACAAGCAGGAATAACGTGTGAACGGGAAGGAAAGAAAAAAAGGGGAGGGTGGGCAAAAATCAGATAAATATATAGGAAAATTACATTAAAATCTCTTCATGACACAAGTAGTTGTCAATATGAGAGGAATTCTTTTTTACTTCTAGGCTATTAAGAGTATTTTTTTAAACTTCTACACTCCCCCCCTAAAACAAATTCTGTTAATGTTCAGAATTTCGAAAATATTATAGTAGAAAATGGAAGGCGGGAAAAAACGTGTAAATGGGAAGGGGGGAAAAGGAGGGGGGAAATATTACATACCGATGTAATGTGAATACATGAACCTTTCCGTGGAAATTAAATCCCATTTTTCATAAAGCGATTCGCACACCCGTATGCAGAACACGCAGGCATGATTTAAAAAGTTGATATTAACTTTTACACATGTGCAGGAAGATTTTTATTCGTGAATTCGTGGCAATCCTCATTGGCGGGAAAGATCGGAGTCAGCCATATTTGTGTGCCCCGGAAGCTTCAAGAAAATCACAACATGCCGACTCCAGTCCATCTAACCTTCTTGGGCCCACCAGGTGCCCCAGGGAGGCATGAGACAACAAGATCCTGTTGCATCCTGTTGCATCATCATTATGCATGTATATGCCTAAGGGCACAGTCCTAACCTGCGCTGGTACAGCCAGGCTTCAGTGGCCTGTGCTATATCCAGTGTAGTTTAGGAGCAGGCTGGAGGTCACCATGGGGTAAGGGGATCTTTTTCCCCCCTGACTCTGTGTCAAGTCCCAGCCTGCCCTCTGGGGCTACTCAGATCTGCACCAGATACTTAGATAGCGCAAATCTGAGCAGTCCATGTAAGGCTGCCTGGACCAGGGATGGGGGGTTAGTATACGGTGTGTGCTACCATCGCCATCCTGCCTCCCTCCTGGGCCTGGTCGTCCCCCCATTCCATTCTTCTCTCACCCAAAAACCTCCCCTCCCCACCCCTGGAATGTCTTCCCCCATCTCCCATGCCCTGTGCCAACCGGTGCAAACTTACTGCCTCCAGCCAGCACAGGGGTCTGGATTCACCCCTGGCAAGCTGGGTGGCCAATTCCCAAGTCTGCAATTGTTGTTCAGTCACCAAGTCATGTCCAACTCTTCGCGACCCCATGGACCACAGCACTCCAGGCCTCCCTGTCCTCCACTAGCTTCCGGAGTTCGCCCAAATTCATGTTCATTGCTTCGGTGACTCTATCTAACCATCTCGTCCTCTGCCGCCCCCTTCTCCTTTTGCCTTCCATCTTTCCCAGAATGAGGGTCTTTTCTAAAGAGTCCTCTCTTCTCAAAATATTCGAGCTTCAGCTTCAGTATTTCAAGTCAGCACAAAACATGCCTTACAGCATGTTATGATGTTGCGCAGTCAACCTCCAAAACTAGAACCGATCAGTGCAACACCAATGCCATTTTTTGATTCAGTGCCCCCAATATACCCAAGAATAGGTCTAGCTTTCATAACAACCAGATGTATGTAGGCCTCATTCAATGATTGTTGGGCAGCTATACACAACAGGGTCCCTACAATTTTTAAACAAGGACATGCCCTTGTTTAAAAATCACTTTAAACAGGAATTCTTTGCCGCAAGATGTGGTGATGACATCAAGTTTGGAAGGCTTCATAGAGAACACCCGGGGGGGGGGGGCTATTGCCTCAAGACCTCAGGCAACCAGCTGCCAGGACTGCACACAAAGTCATGGTCTTCCCACATTCTGATTGTTTTTACTGCCTGCCTGAAAGATTCCCAACTCTGGAATGATTGTGGTCTGACAGCCTCTAACGGAACTGAAGCATGCCATTTCAGTTGCTGAGATCAAAATCTATGGAAATGATAGTTCATTCCTATACTCGGCTGAGCATCCCACACTATGCACCCAGTTGTCGTCCTATTTGAAATATAAAAATATCAGTTGTTATGACTCCTTTGCTTTAATTGGTTTGATAGCAAGACTCTTAGAATGAAGTTCCTGTCTACCAGAGAGAGGACAGCTCTACAGTAAAAATTAAAACGGAGTCCCTTCTAGCAGGGTTTCATTTGGCTTCGCTTCTTAATCGTTAGCCAGTATTTGTGTGGGTCCCCCCCCAATCCATCCAGCATGGGAAAAAACAGGGTTGCGGCTGAGCAGAACCCACACCTATTCATTAAGCACTTTGATCTATTTGACTGCAGTACAGTGTGTCCAAGAGAAGAATGCTATTTGGCTGGTATGGCTGTCTGTCCGTAAGATATGATTAAGAAAATCCCAGGTTGCAGCACAGCTTGTGAATTGTACAATTCTTCTGGGTTCATGAGAACAGGACGCACTGTTTTGGTGCGGTGGGGGAGTTATTGGTGTGTGTGTGTGTGTGTGTGTGTGTGTGTGTGTGTGTGTGTGTGTGCGTGTGTGTGTGCGCGCGTTTGATGCGATGCTTTGGGTGCCATGTCCTTTTGGTACTGCATATGTGGTGCCCCACTCCACCACTTGCAGGAGGAGGGGTTCCACTGCCAGGCATGACTCCATCACAGCTGGCAACGACATCATTGCCAAGTGCCAGCCCCAGCTATATGCAGTGAAAGCAGGCTGTATTCACACATAACTTTAAAAATGCATTTTAGTGTATGTGCTGCTGAAGCCTCTTGCCTCCACAGTAGTGAGTTCCTGGGAAATGAGAATGCAAGACTGAAAGCCTAGATTTGCTAGCTTACTGGGCATTATTGACCACTAGACTTTTGTTCTGTATAACTGTTCAGACTGTGTTGTGTTCATAAACTGTGTTGTTTATGAAATGAAAAATGCATTTTGGGGTGGGTGGGTAATCACTCCTGCTGTGACTGGGTGGTAAGAGAGTAGCTGGTACAGGCTCTAGGCCTTCGTTTGTTCCTGCCATGGGTGTTTCTGGCCAGTCATGCAGAGCTGAGTGCCTTGCTGATAAGGGCAAGTTCCTTGGCTGGGCTTGAACCCATCTTGCAGTATCTCACCACTTGCAGGGGAGTAATGGCAGGAGAGGGGAGGCTTCTCAGGTGTGGCTGGTGGGCCACTGTGAGAAACAGGACGCTGGACTAGATGCTCCTCTGGCTCTTCATATGCTCTCCTGCCATTACTCCCCTGCAAGTGGTGTGCAGAGGCATTCTGCCCCTGAGCCTGGAGATGCCACAGAGCAGCAGTCATTGGTAGACTCACTGTCTTTGAAAATATCAACGGAAATCAGTATTTTTGCTGATGCACTTTGAAACAATTTCAAGCATTTTTCCAGATAAAACTGGAGAAAATTATAGCATTCTGCCTGCAACATAAATAATCATGCAGACATAACATTTGTATGTTAAAAAAGAGGTTGTCAAACTGTGGGACGTTTTCAAAAAATTCCCCGCTCTCTCTTTATGTTCCATTACATTTAACCTTACTCAAAACTATTCCATCAAGATCTCATTCTTTTACTAAGGTTATTTCAGGACTGTCAAAATGGTATATATATTTCTCTCCATTACCTCTGCTTTTGTTGGTGTTTCCCTTACCCTGAAGAAGACATTCTTTCTTGTGTTTCCTCAGAGTGTACATTACAAAGAGGACACAAATTAAAGTGGATAACTCTGGGAGGCTCATTAATTATAGAGCTTTCTGTTCTATCGCCCTTGGGGGAGGGGGGCAGGCAAGCCAACAGGTGACCTATATTGTTCTGCTGGCAGACTTAAACATTTGTGACTGTGACGTTTTGTGCCTTAAACGGAGCAGTGTTTCTTTCCATGCAGATTGGTTAGCAGCATTTGGCACATAATAGCTTTCAGGGAAGGCACACTATAACTCAGAAATATCTACAAAGGGACTTTGCCTCCAGATAACCTTTTCTTCAGAAATAGTGTTATTTGTTTTGTTCACTAACCTGATGTGCCCCCATCACAAACAATCATTTACAGTGCAAGCCTATTCATGTCTACTCAGAAGTAAGTCCCATTGTGTTCAATTGAAATTACTCCCAGGATTGTAGCCTTAGAGGCAATGTTTTTTTTTGTGTGTGTTTTGTTTTTTCCTAGCAGGAAATAGGTCTTGGGGGATGCAAAACTGAGGGTGAAAGCCCACTGTTACATTAAAATGTTGGCAGGTGGGGATCTATGCATAGTTTCACTCACCACCACCACCACCATAATCTAAAACAGTGGTTCTCAAACTTTTTAGCACCCACTTTTCAGAATGACAATCTGTCTGGGACCCACCAGAAGGGATGTCATGGCTGGAAGTGCCATCATTGTGACACCAGAGCCTGCTGCTTTCTGGAGAATTAAGCAATAAGTTAGGTTATTTCTCAGAGGGCTATCCTAAGTTGCACTGGAATGGCAAGATGCACCTTAGGGGAGCCTCCCCAGGGCAAGGGCATGTTAGCGCCTTTGCCTGAAGGGAGGCTCCAGCCTCTGCATATGCTTCCTCGGATCTGCACCTCGGAACAGCAGGCGCAGAGCCAAGGAGGCCACTTAGCCCACATCGGGGCAACACAGCCTGGGAATGGAGCCTTGGATGTGGCCTACTTGCCACATCCCAGCCCGGCCCCCCTCCCTGAGCTGGCATGCCCACCGGCCTGCCCACCCCCCACCTAGTTCATCCCTCCTTGCACTAGCCAGGTTTGGCTGCTAGCATAGGCCTGAGAGCTCTAATGCAGAGGCAAGGGTGCCAGTCAGTGCCCCCATATCAGCGCTATTGATGTTGCGCCGACTCTAGCATGTAGCGTCGGCGCAGTGTCACTTCCTGGATTGCGCCATCATACATTTTCCAATAGCAAAGTGAATCAGAAAGGAAAAAAAGCCTATTTATAACCTTGACACAAGCAAAATAACCATATAGCCCTCCTCCTTTCCAGCATCTTATTGTCCCACATTTTCAATATGGCTGATCTAGGTGCTACGCGACCCATCTGAAATTGACTTGTGACCCACTGGTGGGTCTTGACCCACAGTTTGGAAACCATTGATCTAGATATTTCTATACTGTACTGCTTGGCAACCACAGAAAGTTTCCAGAACTATTCACATGCTGAACATGTTCAGAGGCTCCCAATTTTCAGTGCACACATGTGCCTAGGTAGAAGCCAACGGCATAGCTAACCAGAGGCTGGATTTTTCACCCTCTCCTTTGAGGGTGTGTGACAGCTCCTACCTTGGGGTGCATGGAAGCACCCTGAAATGGGCTCTCCCACCTGCCCAGCATCCTGTTTGGCTCTATTTCAGGATCAGGGCCCTACATGCGCAGTGGAGGCATGTCACTTGGCTATGGGTTCCTGCCGCCTCCCAGCTATGCAACTGGTAGAAGCAGGAGCCTCCACTAGGATTAGATTCACCAAGGTTGAGAGCGCAATCCTAACCTGAAATTAAGCTGGCACAGTTAGGCCAGCAAAGTTTGGCAAGAGCCACCTTAAAGTGCAGTTGGACCACTCTCAGAGTCAGGGAGGACAGTGCACAGACGTGTGCTGGCCTGTCTGACTCCAAGACTGGACCAAACATACTTTACACTGTCCCTTGTCAATCAATAGTCAATCAGTAGTCAACAGTATTTATATACCGCTTTTCAACACAAAGCGGTTGACAGGCAAATAGTAATAATAAAGTTAAATGGTTCCCTGTCCCCAAAGGGCTCACAATCTTAAAAAAATGCAGAACCCCACCAGCAATAGCCACTAGAAAAGACACTGCGCAGGTGTGAAGAGGGACAATTACTCTCCCTCTGCTAAACATAAGAGGAGCACCACTTGAAAAACGGTGTCTTGTCCAGTTAGCAGGGGTTTAGCAGTTAGCCATTAGCCTTGTGGCAGCCAAATTTTGCTGGCCTAACTGTGCCGACCTAACTCCAGGTGAGGATTGTGCCCTGAAGCTGAGTTGAGCTGCTTTTCCTTCCTGTGCTCTTCTTATGTGTTGCCATTTTCTGATGTTTTCATATCCACATCGTGATTGAAATAACTTCCTTAAACCATATCACATGTTATTATGTACTCAATGCCGTGCCTCCATGCTGCTGCCTGGCAATGCATGTCATCATCCCAGGTTACTTGCATTGCAATATACCCAATATACAGTCACCTGAGTCAGGGCACAAATCAGGAAATATGCTGTCATTGCACAATTTATGTGGTAAGATCATGCCAGACGTAAAACATGAAAACAAACCCTGAAGATAGCAAACGCATTGCTGGGTCTCGGGGGAGGGAAATGTTGAAAGAAGAGCCTGCAAATTGTGAACAGGTTTGCACAGTCAGAAGAGAGCAATTTTAACTATTATTTTCCTATAGAAGAGCTTTCATTAATTGAGAGATACAAAGGAAGAATTGGAACATCTGCTTATAGGCAGAGATGAGAACATTTAACGGAGTCATTCTTCTGGCAAGGGTCCTGAAGTAAAGAATCTGAATAACTGTGTATTATCTCAGTGTACAGTAAGGGAACTTGGTCTAGTTTATTTTTGCCATGGAACAAGCAAACATACAACGCCTGCTTGCATGGTCTGCAAAGGAAGAACATGAGTTTCAAGTCTGAGCAATTTCTGGGTTTCATAACAAGCAGACTCCCAAATTATTCAGTATCCAAAAGATTTCACTAAATAAAATGCTAAAGCTTACGCATTAAGGGTGAAATTAGGAACAGGCAGGCTAGCTGGCCTGCAATGTATACAATGGAGGTTGGGAGCAGGCCGAAGCCTCCAGGAGGCAAGTCCCCTTACTCCAGGGTAGGCGCCAGCCACCCTGATGGGGCAACTTGGATCTGTGCCTGCCGTTTAGCGTCCAAGCATGCGAAGATGGCCTGAATCAGGGCTGTGTGACCCAGGTTTGGGAGTTTGGATGCGGCCTAATGGCCACATCCAAACTCCACCCACCTCCCCAGGCCACCTCGCCTGTGTTTCTGGTCATAGTTTGAAGTGCTGCATGTTACCTACATAGCAGTGGTTCTCAAATATTTTGAACCGCGACCCACTTTTTAGAATGACAATCTGTTTGGGACACATAGGAAGTGATGTCATGGCCAGAAGTATTGTCACTGTGACACCAGAGCTTGCTGCTTTCCTGAGAATGCAGCAATAAGTTGGTTTATTTCTCAGGGCGCAATTCTATACTGTGCCGGAATGGCGAAGCCGGCTGGCCTGCGCCATATCCAAGTGCAGTATCGCACAGGCTGGAGCCTCCCCAAGGCAAGGGCACATATGGGCCCTTACTGTAGGGGAAGCTCCAGCCTCCCTTATGTGCTCCCTAGATCTGCACCTGCTAAACAGCAGGTGCGGATCCGAGGAGACCAGGTGGCCCGAATTGGGCCCTCATGGCCTCGTGAATGGGCCTAGGATTCACCCTTATGGCCAAATCCTGGGCCTGCCCATCGCCCGCCCAGAAACCATTGCTGTAACCATTGCAGGTCCCGTTGCTGTAGTGCCAATGTCGCGGCGATGCTATGACGTAGCATTGGCACGACAGGAGTGCTTGCATTGCGCTACCCATCATTTTCCAATAGCAAAGATAATCAGAAATAAAAAAAAAGAGACCTATTTACAACCTTGATACAAACAAATCAGCCACACAGCTCTCCCCCTTTCCAGCATCCCACCGCTCATCTTTTCGACATAGCTGCTCCAGGTGCTTCATAACCCATCTGAAATTGGCTCGTGACCCCACTGGTGGGTCCCGTCCCACAGTTTGGGAACTACTGCCAGTGATACGGAGGAATGCTTTCCCCTGTATCACAGCATCTTTAAGTTTAGGGAGAGAGGGTTCTTAAGCGTCTCATTGCTCTCTGAAGTTCAGTTGGCAGTGTGTGCAAGTTCTCAGTGGAGCCTCTCAACACGTGGAATTCCCTGCCTTGTACTGTGGGACTGTCTCTTTCCCTGCCCGTATCTGGCTGGAGGTTAGATACCTGGCTCTTTGCACACAGGTTTTTCCTGAGCAGCTTGTTTGACCTTTTTGTTCCTCTCTTTGAACTTTTGATTGCTGCTGTGTTGGATGTTTTATTGTATGTTTGCATTAAAACACACACACACACACACACACACACAGAGAGAGAGAGAGAGAGAGAGAGAGAGAGAGAGAGAGAGAGAGAGAGAGAGAGAGAGAGACTGTCAGCTACCTTGACCTTGAGTTCCCCAAAGGGAAAATATTGGAGTAGACATTTTTTCATAGTAACAATTGATTGATAGTCAGAACCCATTACATGCTCAAACTCACCTCCCAAACTCACAATCTCGACCACCAATAACTGTTAAGCTCTTGTGTCTCTGCCCGTATTCCAGTGACAGAGACATGCATATACAAAAGCTGTGCAGGTGTTTGTTAAGACCAACTACAATATGATGAGGGGGGAGCAGGCTTTGTAATAAAGTATCGTATAGCAAGGGTTTGTTGCTGGAAGTAAAATACAGACTACTTTCTGTTTTCTCAATCAATTGCATTTTTACCAGATTTTTCTACTTATACAGCTGTGGTTTATGTGAAGGACCGCAAGGGACAGGAGCGCTTCTTGTGTTTAGTTCCTTTTGTAGAGTAACACATTCTGTTTAGGGGCATCATAGGTACCACTTATTTGAGCAGGCCTATATTTTGGATTGCTGACATCATACAGGAATGCCAAACTCAGAAGTGTCCAGCGATGTTATTCAGCCGGAACGCTGGGCGGGACATCTGGGTGATCGACAGCCCGCCCGTCGCTTTCCGGAGCATTACGCTGTTTGCGTAACCAATTACGCCGCTTGCGTACGGTACACAAACGGCGTAACGCTTTGGAACGCAACAGGTGGGCTGTTGATCACCCGGATGTCCCGCCCAGCGTTCCGCCTGAATAACACCACTGCAAGTGTCCATACAGTATATGCGCAGATCTGCATAGGAGATTCATGCATATAAACACACTTTGGCATGCATAACATATGCGGATGTGCATCCTGTTCTGTATTATACATGCTGATCAGGATGCACAGTTTGATTTGCTTCCCCATTCGGAGCCAAACACCAGTTGTTATGTATCACTAGGCAGGGCCGGCTTTAAGCAATTGCTCCCAATTGGGCCCTGCACCTTGTATGCAATTTTACATTAAAATGTGCTTAGATCCATTTGGTCCATTATTAAGTCAATGTATTTATTAAGCTCACATTTCCATTGCTTCCCAATCTACCATAGAAATATAAAGTCATTCCTGGAGGTGATCTAGCCAGCTTCTTATAAGAACTCAGGGTGTGTCTGTTCGAGAATATGCCTGGAGGATTTATTTACAGTATTTACAGCCCACATTTTCTGAAAAGGTTGAAGTTGCAAATGTACATTCCATTGCTGATGTGTATCTTGAGTTTATGCTGGGTGTCCTGGGCCAGAAGGACTGGCCTGTCTTCAGTGGTGTCTCTACAGGGAGGGCAGAGCTCTAAGTTTTGCAAGAAGCCTTACCTTGCAGTGGAAATCACTCCTCTCCTGCACCATTTTAGCCAATCCTCACAGGGAAAAGCAACATCTTGGCGTTGCTTACTGACTACAGCAGCAAGGGAGAGGAGGGATTTACATGACAGGGTAAGGCTTCTGGCAAAACTTAGAGCTCTGCCCTCCCTGTAGAGACGCCACTGCCTGTCTTTGTACAAAGTCTTGGCTTTGTTGAGCAGAAGCAGGGGTGTCATTAACAGACCTCGTGGTGCAGGACTGGCAGGAAGGGTGAGGAAGCTCCCCGCACAGCCAACCATGGACTTTTTGTTGTCCTCTCAACCTCTACCCCAGCG
>JAJKFI010000046.1:13355609-13386400 GCA_029204185.1 Lerista edwardsae
GCGACCGAGCAGACCCGCCCAGCATACCGGTAGGCTGACACTACTGGTGACACCACACTGCCTGAGCCTCTTTTCGGCAATCTTCAGCCAGCTCTGGGCCCAACCACTTCGCACCCTCAACCTATAATTGTGTTTTCACTGCTTGCCACTGAAAATCACTGAACAGAGGCCATCTGGAGGCGGACATTTCACATTTCAAGCGATGCCATAACCCAGAAGGTCAAGGGTAAAGTGATTACAACATTATATCACACCTGAACTTCCGGAATGCTGAACTTCCCCAGATAAGTGCCGCACAGGCTGCCCCCACCAGTCGTGGACCCAGCCAAGGCAAGGTCTGATGAGCATCGCTCCCTGTGCCAGCTCCTCACCCCCTGTGCCACACTCCCATGCCATGCCAGGCTCCATTTTCCACCACAAGGCAGGAACGGTCTGGCATAGCATGTTTTCAAAAAGCTGGAAGTGCCTCTCTCAGGCCTTCTGGGGCCCTCAGAACACCTCCAGACCCAACGATTGTTCTATGAACAGTTTCAGAGTTAGTTCAGCATCTAAAAGGTTTCCTCAAGTACCAAAGGAAATATGCATTACCTTCTATGGGAATTATTTGCTTGTGACCAGCTGCATAGTGCTCACAATAGTATTTAAAGAGCCTTCAAATCTGAAATTAAATTTAGCAGCTCTGCCTCTTTTGGAGTCACCCTGTTTTACTGGCAGACTTTTTTTTTAATGAGGCATAATTAAGGCATAATTGCAGGGCAGCCCAAACATGGGAAAAAAAAAGGCTTAGCAGAACTGTCAAATGTTTTGAGAGCCTGACATCCTCCGCATGCAGATACCTTGGGGGTGGGTGAAGATGTGGGATTTTTTTTCCACTTGCTTGAGGCTTCAGGAGGTGGTTACACTTGAGGAGGCTGCTCTGATAGTCACTATCAGGCAGGCACAAAACTCATATCGGTAATTTTACTTCTTGTGAGAAGACTCCTTAGGGAAGATAAGAAGCAAAGATGGCTGACAGCACAATCCTAGCGTGCCCCTTGCGTCGATGCGACATAATTGCATTGACGCAAGGGGGGAGCGCTGGTGCGCCAGCGCCAAGCAGCACTCCCACGTCGGTGCTCCAACTCTGAAGCCGACGCTGCTTGCAGCGTCGGCTTCAGAGCACCGACAGGGAGCCTCCCTTGCGCTAACCGAAGACAGTCGGCGCAAAGGATTCTCTGTCCCGTTTTGGGACCGGGATTGGTGGGAGGGGGGAGGCGGGACTTGGGCAGAAGCTGGGCAGGTTTGGGAGGTGGCCATAAAGCCACATCCTAAGCCCGTCAGCGAGACCGCGTGGCCCTGATTCAGGCCACGCGCTCTCCTCGGATCTGCGCCCGCTCTTTAGCAGGTGCAGATCTGAAGAGCACATAGGGGAGGCTGGAGCCTCCCCTACGGTAAGGGAGCAAATGCTCCCTTGCCACGGGAGGCTCCAGCCTCCCCCAACCCAGCGTCAGATATGGTGCTGGCTGGCCGACCTTGCCATTCTGGTGCTGGGTTGGATTGTGCCCTAAATCTTAAATCTTAAATTAGGCATCCGCATCATAAATTGTGAGAGTTCTCTCTCACTTGCCTGTGCCCCCCATCTGGGACAACCTGGAAGTCTATTACAACTGGGTGATTTGTCACACCACTGGGTGATTCGTCATACCACTCATACACCAAACATAACTCCTCAAAGAAGATCAAAAGAGTAAGGATAATTTCTCTCTCCTCAAGTGTCCCTGAGTGTTGTGTTTATTGCAGGTGAACAGTCATGGCAGGGTTGTGTCAAACATGTTTCACACAGCAGGCCGAATAGTATTCATGAGTTCCAGGGCAGGAACTGGTGTCATAAAACCAGAAGTGATGTCATTAAGCAGATTATTACCAGAAATAAGCACTTTTTTTCTCACTTACGAACTCATTAACTGCAAATGACAGAAGAGAAAATACGCAAATCTTGGTCATATTTTCAAGATATGGGAGAGCCCAATTGTCATGGGGGCTGCCTTGTCAGCAATAACAGCACAGCACAGCTCAGCAGCAGAGACCAGCTGATGATGGTGCTGGGAGAGCCCGAGGGCCAGATAAAGAGCTTCCGGGGGCTTCATCTGCCCCCTGGGCCTTATGTTTGTCACCTCTGAGTTATGGTAATCCAGAGAATAGATCAGCAGCCTGGGTTCTCTCACCTTCCGAGTAACAGATCAGCAGCCAATGTGGGCCGTCCTTGGGGGCTGAAATTTGGAACTCGTAAAACTGCTGCAGGATCAAGCAAATTCAGCTTTATGTTCTGTAGCAACAAGTCCTTTCTACTTGAATTATCCTGCCCCTGTTGTAGTCCCTCCATAGGTGGTTTTCCTAGGTTCTGTCACAGCCTCTCAAGAAACAGATGACCACAACCAAAAAATGCCACAATATGTGCCCGATGGAGTTGCAAGAGGTATTTTTGTACCTTGGGAGAGGTAGGTATAGAAACTGAGGTAATATTGTGGTATCATCTCAGATGTAGGTGGGCAAGTGCCAGCCAGAATACAGTGCCACCAAGGGCTACCTGCCCCAACAGATGGCTATAGAAGACTGAGCATATAAAAGGACAAGATGTGAGAATCAATGGAACGTGAAAAGAAAGTGAGAAGTAAGCAAATAGTGAGGAGAATTAAGAACTAAGGCCTTGATTTTAGTGGCACAGGATACGACTGAAATCCTATGCACATATGGTTGGAGACGGCATCACTGGATATAGCTAAGGGTGCATCCTACCCAGTGCCGGAATGGCAAGGCCGGCTGGCCAGCGCCATATCCAACGCTGGGTCGGGGGAGGCTGGAGCCTCCCGCGGCAAGGGAGATGTGCTCCCTTACTGTAGGGGAGGCTCCAGCCTCCCCATGCGCTCCTCGAATCTGCACCCACTAAAGAGCAGGCGCAGATCCGAGGAGGCCGCACGGCCTGAATCGGGGCTGCGTGGCCTCTTGATCGGGCCTAGGATTTGTCCTTATGGCCGAATCTGTGGTCCGCCCATGTCCCACCCTTGTTTTGCCCACATTCTGCTCTCCTCCCGCCAATCCCCGAGGCGCCCTGTCATGGCACCTCCCTTGCACCGGCCGGCTTCGGCCGATGCGAGGGAGGCACTGCGCAGGCGCAACAGGACTGGCACTGCCAGCAGTGCCGGTCCTGTTGCCTTAGTGCTGATGCGGGGCTGCCAATCAGCGCTAACCAATCAGCTGACCCCTGCATCAGCGCTAAGCATGCAGCGTCGGCTGACGCTGACGCTGCACGGAGGGTAGGATTGCGCTGTAAGTGAACATGCATAAGGTCAGGTTATTATGCTGAGGCTGTCAAGCAGGAGACTGTTAGTAAGTTTCAAGCATTGTCTTCAAAACCCACAACAGAACATTTGGGATTTTATTCCAGGTAACCTTTTCCATGACGCCACAGGTGATGAATTGGTGGGGAAGGGAATCTAGGTTTGCCACCTGCTTCTGCTACTCTTCCTCCTCCCTGGATTTGGAAGGAAGAAAGGACTGGAAAGGAAATGTGGGGGGGGGGGAGAGAGTAGTGGGCTAAAGAATCAAATACAAAAATGAAGGAGACACTCCAGCCTACCTCTCCTCTATACTTCCACCCCATTCAAAACTAGGGAACAGAAGAAGGGGGAGGAGGAAGTGCAGCAGAAGCAAAAGCTGGCGTGCTGCCTCGTAGGGGATGCAGCATCAGGTGCTGAGGAGGAACTTGGATCAACTCTAATTCATTCAGTTGTCGTCATCACACTATACGATCATCCAAGATACTGTCAGAGAATGAACTATCTCAACCATGAGTGGCTGCACAACCAATTTTCCTCCACAGATCATAAAACAAAAATGAATCATGGGCAGGATGATACAGTAGCCGTTTCCCTCAGACAAAACCCCAATCCGCAATCAATGTTCTGCCATACTTGGGTAACGAGACAGCGGAACATGAGAGCAGGGGTGCAGGGCCCTAATTTCTATTTCCCTGCAGGCCTTTTGTGTTTTGTTCTCTCTTGTATTTGTGACTCTTTTTTTTTTTAAGCAGGCTACCAGAGTGCGTGGCCAAACACAGCCTGAGCTGTCAGCAGTATGTAGCTCTCTTGAGCCCAACTCAACATGATATCTTACTCTTTGTGTGAAGCGAGGCGGGAGCTCACGGTTTTATAATCACCTTTTTGTTAAGAAGATTTGAGAAGTGATCAATGGCTTCCTTGTTACTTCCTTATATTGACCAGTTCCATCTCAGCTCTATAATGGCCCTGTAGTCCTTTTCATGGGGGGTTCTAAGAATTTTAATCTAATATCACCGGCTTTTCGCCAAACTTCAACAGAAGATAATTTGGTGTCAGAACCCACGCCTGTTTTTCATTGTTTTGTCAGCTTTGTTATTCTGTAACAGGCCTTCTCCCCTGCACTCTTTCGGCTCTGTGTTACTGAGGGCAGAATAACAATTCTGGTGAAGCCATATAATTAAGCAGTAGGGTATGGCAGGAGGTGTGGCTAGCCTGAGATAATTACATCCTTCAGGTACTGCGAGACTTGCAGGATGAATTATTTTTATCGCTATTAGGAAAGGTGGCCTTACAATGCCTACCTCCGCACTAAGCACTTCACAGTGCATAAAGCATACATTTCACCAGCCTTTTCTTAATTTATTGATTTCAAAACATGAAGAAGTCGTATTTCATAACATACAGAGCTTGGAAGACGTAAACATGATGTCCCATTCATATTAATTATGTGGGATTCACTATATGAAGGCCCAGAATTCAGCTCCAATCACAAGCAGTGAGAATGGAACATAAGAACATAAGAAAAAACCTTGCTGGATCAGGCCAAAGGCCCATCTAGTCCAGCTTCCTGTATCTCACAGTGGCCCACCAGGTGCCTCAGGGAGCACGCAAGACAACCAAATACCTGCGTCCTGCTGTGTCCCCTGCATCTGGCATTTTAAAGTAGATTATTATTACCCTTGCACCGCCCCCAAGGAAAACACCAGACTGAGGTTGGGGTTTAACCTTATTAAGCACAATGTAAATCATGTAACCTACTGAACACCCATCCCTCCCTCGCCAGTCTGGGGTAGGCAAAAAAACTACCATCCATAATTGGCCAATTTGGAAGTGGTTGCCAGGCAGAGACTTTAATGTGGTAATACTTAACTAAACAGTGATCTATTACAAATTACAAGTAGATTATCCTGTATCCTGACATCTGAAATCCAGACTGTTCCAAAATCCAGACATTTTTGTTTTTAACTTTCTGTAGTGTGAAGACTACAAGGTCTTGTCCTCATTCCCACATACAGGTTGTAAGTTCTTTGCTCTGCTCTGAGGTGTGTGCCATTGTTGAAAAATGTCAACGAGACCAGTAAACACCCAAATGAGTAACAGCGAAAAGAGCAAGAGGAAGCATTTCTCATTATATGTATGCAATTATTCCAAAATCCAGACAAATGCGAAATCCAGACACCTTCTTGTCCCAAGCAGTCAGGATAAGGGATACTCAACCTGTACTTGTTATAAGTAGTCAACCCTTTCTTACAGAGTCCTCTTGCATGCAGAAGGGGCTGATTTTGATCTTTGGCATCTTTAGAGAGGGTTGAAATATTCATCTGAAACCCTGGAGAGCCATGGGTAGTCGGTGTAGGCCAGCAATTTTCAGCCTTTTTCAACTCACAGCACTCTGACAAGATGCTAAGCTTTTCAGGGCACACCATCAGTTTTTTGACAATTGACAAGGCACACTGTGTTGCCAAGGTGGGAGCAGTCACATCCCCAGTGGCCTGGCTAATAAATTACCTGGCCCCCAATTCCCTCAGCAAACCTGCGGACCGTTCACTCAAGTGCTGTGGCAAACTGGTTGAAAATCACTGGTATGGGCAATGCTGAGATAGACTGATGATTGGTCTGCCTTGGTATAAGTCAGCTTCCTAGGTAATCCTATTTATGGGTTGGACTCTGAGTCTATATTCATACAAACTGTATGCAGGCAGGCCGCTTTGTCTGCAGATTCCATATCCGCAGTTTCAATTATCCTCAGATGGGAATCAAACTTGGGGATTGAGGTTAACAGGACGTAGAAGCTAATTTCTTCCTGTTAGCCAGCATGCATAATCCATACCTCAACCTTACAAGTGTTCAGATGAAATCTCGACTGGTCTTTCAAAGGAGTGGAGGAGTTGTGCAGACATGTTATGTAGCGGGTACACGGGGGTATGCAAGTACCCGTTCCTAGGATTAGGGCTGGCCCCGCCCATTCGCCCGCCCACTTGTCGACTCCTTCAGCGCTCCACTCCGCCCCCTGCAATGTTTGAATTGCCTGCATGTTTCAGTTGCCTGCACATTCTCAGAGCCAGGCAGGCAGGCAGGCAGGCAGCGGAGCAAGGGAGACCACCGGCGGCAGCAGCGTGAGCAGGTAGGCTGCCTGGGGCTCCCTCCTGAGGAGGTGCAGCGGTTCCTGAAGGGGGGAATCGGTAGCCCATGCGGCGGCCCCAGGGAAGGCCCGGGACTCCCAGGCCTTCTCCCGGGCCGCCGCACAGCCTACCAAGGAGGTGCGGCGGTTCCTGGGGGCAGTTCCTGGGTTCCGGCTATGACCTCACTTCCGGTGGGCGGGCCCCGACACAAGTGCCAATCAAAAGTGAGTACCTGTTGCTAAATCATTTAGATGCCATTACTGGCAATAGTGTGTGACCCTGATGTACCCAGATATTTTTGCACTGTTGGTTTATTACAGTTCTATCCGAGTTATATACATCGTTATATTCCATTATGGAACTCAAAGGGGCATACATGGGATTGCCTCAGACCAGCCTGAGAACAAGGCGGCCACACCAGTCAGCCTTTGCTTAACGTCCTGTCCCATGTTCCCCTGGCCCAGAGCCAAGGTGGCTGGGCAACTGGACGCAGTTCATAATCCTGGTGGGGGCCGGCATCTCCACCACACCATGACATGGAATTGCTATAATTCCTATGACTGTGTAGCCTGAGATCCAGAAATACTGTACTATACATATTTCTGGGTGAAATGGGTACCGCTCAGCCAGGTTCATACATATTTCTGGATCTCAGGCAATTTCCTCCACATCATCATAGGGATATGTGAGCCCCGGGACATGTGCACGGTAGAGGTTGCTGCATGCCTGAACCAGCCCTTAACGCTGTTTAATTGAAGTCTAAGTATATGTCTTAAAGAAAAATCTTCACCACAGTGTTCCCCCGACATCAAAGATTTTTCTACGTATTAGGATATCAGGAGGTGAAGCTATACAATGAAACTATCAAGCAAGTCGCTAGGAATGCCAGGTTTCGATCCTGGGAATGCTTCTAAGGCTTTAGAAGTTGCTGCTGACAAGTGCAGATGTACTTACTGTAGTATAGTAGTCCAGAAGAAAAAGCTGCTCCTGGCACAATTTTCCTTCACATCTCCCTTCTGTTTAACCATCAGCACAATCAGGGCCAGCCTTAAGCCAATGAGGGCAATGCCATCAGACCGGGACTTGTGCTTTGGGGGGGCCCTGCGCCATTGGGGTGAATAGACTGCCTGCTGCTGCACCTGGGATCTTTGTGGGCTGTAAGTCAGTGGGGTAAGTAGAGGAGCTGCGTGTTGGCCCCTCCTGCCTGCCCCTGCCTCCAAACGGTCCAAAATGGGCCTCCCAGAAACAGTTGGCGGTGACATCATCACACCACAAGCACTCACTGCCTTGGCTGTAGGATGAGTGGAGATCCCCATAGGGAGCGTTGGGGCCTCATAGGAATACCCTGCATTGGGCCCCGTTACTCCTGGGGCTGGCCCTGAGCATTGTGAGCATCCTACTCAGATGTGATTCCCCTTGTGTTCAGTGGAGCTTACTCCCAGGAAAGTGTGTATGAGATTGCAGCCTCTTTTCCAATGAACAATAAACAAACATATATGGCCAGGCCCATCCTGCTACTTATCTCACAAATTGCTTGTGCAGATAAATACACATGCAGTGTTACCACAGGTCTAGTGTGTGTGTGTGTGTGTGTGTGTGTGTGTGTGTGTGTGTGTGTGTAGCTCTGACGATGAGGAGGAGGGACCGCATTCCACAGGAGCTCAGGCTCCTGCAACACTTAGCGTCTCATAGCCACCCACTCCGCTGCCATAGGAATGCCACTGCTTTAAAAATCACCACGCTTATTCTAAATTATGGGAGTTTTATTCACAATAGAACCGATCCGGTTTGGAAGACAGCTAATGTGTGAACCTGTGTTGTTGTGTTTAAAATTTCCATGAGAAAAATGTTGGCTTTTCCCTCAAAAGCAATGGCATAACCTTCACAACTGATTTTCATTCTCTGTTTTTTTATTTTATTTCAGAGACTCGTTCTGAAAAAGGACTTCCACAAACAACCACAAAACAAATGGCTCTCATGGCACCTATCTGCTCCTGCCAAATCTTGATTGAATGTTATATGCCCATTACTGGCACATTTACAGACACAAACAAACAAGGCTGAGCAATGTACTGTTCCTAAGTTCCTTCTACACAGCATATGACATTCAAACTTATTTCACCCAAAATAATGTGCTTAGTGCCTTTTACAGCATACCCCAGAAAACCTGTCCTCCTTGGTACATGGTGTACTGACATTTCCTTTGTCAAATGAAATATATTGTATCTTTCCCACAGGTAACTGAATACAGCCCAAGTGTATTTAGTAAGCAGCATTTCACTGAGATTTCCAGAATTCCATAGCTGTTACTGTACTCACATTGTATAGGCTTGGTGACTGGCTGTGTGAGTTTCGGTAGTTATATAAACTATGGATTATATGGTGATAAATTAGAAGTCACACTAGGATATTTTTCTTTTCTGGTGGAGATATGTCACTTCTTATTTTTTTAAAGGGTAGTTAGGTGATTATTTCAAAAAGTTATCTTGATAATTGATAGTATCCAGAAGACCCCAGTGCTATGCATTCTTGGAAATGGAGATTCAGGACGCAATCCTAACCTGGAGTTAGGCCAGCACAGTTAGGCCAGCAAAGTTTGGCTGGCATAAGGGACACCGTAAAGTATGTTTAGACCACTCTCAGAGTCAGAGAGGCCAGCACACAGAGGTGCACCATCCTCCCTGATTCAGAGAGTGTTCCAAATGTGCTTTACGTTTGGCGCTTGTGCCAGCCAAACATTGCTGGCCTAACTGTGCCGGCCTAAATCCAGGTTAGGATTGTGCTCTACCTGTAGCTTGAGTTTGTGGCAACCTCCTACTTTACCAGATTTCTTCCCATCACATATTATGTATTCATTGTTACAACAGTATGTATGTCCCACTTGTCAATAAGATTTACCTCTTAAGATGCATGTTTAGGATTGGTCTGTGGATTTGAACCATAGTGTCACACTAAACAAGATATTCAGGTGGCCCTGGTTATCCAAGGGGGTTCCGCTCCTGGAACCCCTGTGGTAACCAAAATCCACAGGTATTCAAACTTGCGAATTTGGGCCACCAAACCTAACTGGAGCTGTGCTCCTGTTGAGTCCAGGGGTTTTTCTGAGGCCTGCAGAGGCTTCACACAACTGCCCATGACCTCTGGAGGCCTCAGAATGTTTCGGGCAAAAAAATGTTATTTCCGGTTTTCAGGGAAAACCAGAAGTGGCATTTTTATGCCCTTATAAGACATTCTGAGGTCCAAGGAAGCCCCACAGCCCCCCCCCCAAAACAGGAATTCTGAGGCCAGAAGAGGCTATGGACGGTTGCATGCTGCCTCTGCAAGTCTCAGAAAACTGGACTCAACTGGAGCGTAGCTCTGGGTGGATTTGGAGGGTCAAAGTGGGCACTCCCCAGGGGGGAGGTTTGGCACTCACAGATTATCAAATGTTGAACCTGCAGATTATGTGAACCCACCTTTACTTCCTTTGAGGCTCTAGACCTGGGCAATCCAACTTCTAATTGCTTGGAGGCTGCCCGACCCTGTAGTCACCTGCAAGTGCACAGGCATAGAAGTAATTGGTGGTGATGTGATGACATCACCAAACTGCATTTTAACTGAGTCTTGATGTCTGAAGGCTCTACACAACCATGGCAGGGGTAAGAAATCATGTATGTTTTTATAGCGCTGGGATATCTGTTGAGAGGTGTTGTGAAACTCATTGCCCTTCCCTTCATCCTAAACCACAAATGTTGACAGTAACGAACAGCATCCCATTTACTTTCACCCATCTATTTTTAAATCTCTGCTTTCACAACAGATCACATTTAACGTCTGCCACAGCCATTAAATATTTCAAGCATAATGCTTACATTTTTCTGTGAGTGCATTGCATAGGAGCCAATTCTCAAGTTTAAGTGAGGAATATAGATTTACATTCTGGTTTCACAGAAGCAATGGTGTGTGTGTGTGTGTGTGTGTGTGTGTGTGTGTGTGTGTGTGTGTGTGGTGTGTGTGTGTGTGTGTGTGTGTGTGTTGCTGTGTTTTAACGCTTTGTATAACAAATGTCAACTGAATTGTAGCCGAAGACTAGGTGAAGATTTACATCTTCAGTGGAAGTGGTTTAAATCAGTGACACGCATTTTCCAGGAACTTCGCAGAGCCTGTTCTTTCCTTCCACATAATACACAGACTTCGTGGGACAGGACCTGCAGATCCGTGAAGGGCAGGGGTGGAGCCTACAGTCATGTTGTCACTCCCTCTTCTTTTGTTGACTAAACATATGATTGGAATGTGAGATATGGGCTCTAGTCATCTGAGAAACGTGTATCAGAGCTGCCCAGTTTTGTACCCATTCATCATGTTACTAATTAATTTTATGAAATAATACATTTTAAGAAATGAACATTTCTTTTCAAATATTTTCCAATATTATGTGGAAAAAAAAATACAGCCCTGGAAAATGCCCCTGCATCACTTGTTCAAAGTTAAGGCAGAACGAAAGTGTGTCCCTTTCCCCACCTCACGTTCATATAGCCCAATTTGCAGATAGCAAATTGGGGAGTGACTTTTTCATGATTTTGGAGATTGGGTGTGGCGAAATTTAGTGACCGGTTCAGGGAGACTTACTGGTTGCAGTGGGAGCACTGCCATGTTCTTCTTTTAGCTTTTTTTAAAGTGCCACCTGTGGCAGCAACAGATCTCCTGTCAGTGACTGCTAACTTGGGACACTGCAAAGTGAATTTGGACCACTCTCCGAGTCAGGGAGGATGGCTCACGTCTGTGTGCTGGCTTCTCTGACTCCGACAGTGGTCCTAACATCCTTTACAGTGGCCCTTGTGACGGCCAAATTTTGCTGGCCTAACTGTGCTGGCCAACTTCAGGTTAGGATTGCGCCCTAAACCACCATCTGTCATATCAATATAACCTTTCAGAAATTGATTTAATTATGATGGGATACACTGCAGTCTAGCCAATTGTGCTTTATATATATATTGATGAAAAAGGAGTCTCTTGCAAAATCAAGTCCCGAGACATACTTTCTCGACTAGCAATTTTTCACCAGACTAGTAATTTCAAAATAGTGGCATGGAGTCCCCCAGGTATAGACCCTCTGAGTTTCTTACTAGGCTACCTGCCGCAGCAAGGCAATTCATTTCATTTCTCTCCAGTATTGCTTCTATGGAACTCAAGATGGCCTTGAGTTCCAGGTGGCCTTGACTAGACACAGGCCTGTTAGCTTCAGCAAAGTTTCTATATTATGTATTGGGCCAGCCTTAGGAGCCCCAATAGAAAACATTTTTTGTAAGGTCCCACCCCCTACTCACCAGAAAAAGCAGCAGCAGTGGCACCCTGCACAAAGCATGCACAAATGGCACAAATGGCACCCTGCACAAAGCATATGGCACCCAGCCATAGGTGGCAGTGACATGATTTCAAGATGCAGGGGCAGGAGGGAGGGCCATACTGTAGCAATGCTCTGCTTGCCGCGCTCGCCCCACAATGCCTCGACTTGGAAGATGCCATGCCAAGAGAATCAGCTACAGAGCAAAGTGCCGGCTGCCGCTGTGGGCGCCCTGCTCACTGCCCCAGTGTGCCCCTCCACATGCAGGGCCTGATTCAGACAAATGGGTCAAATTGCCCTAAGGCTGACCTTGGCTCTGGGGCCAGGCAGGACACATGTGCTTTGCAACCTTTGCAGGTGTTTGTTTGGTTGAGGCACTGGCTCTTCTGCTGGCTTGAAGGGGGTGCCTGGAAGTAATCATTCAGACTCAGGGCACAATCCTAACCAAACTTCCAGCACTGACATAGCTGTGCCACTGGGGCATGCTCTGTATTCTGCAGTGGAGTAGTATTCACGGAGACCTCTTCAAGGTAAGGGAATGTTTGTTCCTTTCCTCGGAGCTGAATTACCCTTAACCTGGTGCTGGAAAAGTGGTTAGGATTGCGCCCTCAGGCAAGTGCCAGGATCTGGATTTGACCTAAAGCTGGCCCTGATTATGTGCATACCACAGACCAGTACCCTGGGCCAAGGGTTTAGTGGGCAAATGTTTTTCAGTCCTAGAGGTAAAACAAAAGCCATTGTGTTGGTGGATCCCCTGGGATCATGTACTCCGAGATGTACTCAAGGATCATGTAGTCCGAGATGTACAAATTATCTTAACAGGTGCCCAGAAAAAAAAAATGTTCCACTTTTCTCCATAAAAAAAGGAGAATGGGATTGTTAGCATTGCCCTTTCCTGAAGGAAGGGATCAGGGTCTTAATGGTTGATATAGTGGTGGAAAATGCCATTCGCTTTAATGCCACTTCCAGACTCTGTTTAAAGAAACCAAGTGCTGAGCTGCAAGCACTTTCACTGTAATTAAAAATGCAAATTAAACTCAGGGAGTCTCCTGACGTCTCAAAGGGCTTGTCTATGGCTGACAACATGATAGGCAGGTTTTTAATAAACTTGCAACGTTCACTCTTCTAGTGACCTCAAATGTGTGGCATTTCCTCTTGGTGATTTAAAAAGAGAAAAATAAATTTCCAAATAGCAGATCAAGGAAAAAGTAATCATGTATATGCTGCAGTTCTGCCTCAATCTGTTTGTATTTTTGTATGTATGTTTGGGCAGGGAATTAATGAACTTGCCTTAAAAGAAATAACTTTTGATCCTCAGATGAGAGAGAATGGTTCGCTCTCATGACCCACAACACAAATGCCCTAGCTACCCAGGCCAGGCCTACTGGAAAACTGCACAATCTGTTGTCGTGTTTATAAGAGCAGTGATGTCATGCAGGGGGAACGCGGGGGAACTCAGTTCCACTAGTTAAAATTAGGGCTGACTCCGCCCACTTCACTCTCCCCCTCCCCCCTCCCAATTCCTCTGCAAAGAGCTTTTCTTCTTGGTTGGCCGGCACTCAGATGGTTAAAGGGAGCGACTCCGTATTCCTAGGGGGGCGAAGGCAGTGATGTCATTCAGGGGGAACGGACCAGAACGGGTGTTCCGGACGGGCTCCGTGGCTGGTTCCGGGTTCCCGACAAGTGCCAATCAAAAGTGAGTTCCTGTTCCTAAATCATTTGAATGATACCACTGTATAAGAGGTATGAAAATTCTAAGCCAATTCAGGAAGGGTTAATCCATGATAAAGATATTGTAACTTCTCTGTCCAAAAGTGCAGGGCTCTTATTAGTTGTAGATAACAAATCTTGGCTGTTAAATGTATTTAAATTCAGTTACAATGTCTGAACTGGTGGCACAATCCATCCTATACTCAGGGCTCAATCCTAAACTGGAGTTAGGCACAGTTAGGCCAGCAAAGTTTGGCTGGCAAAAGGGCCACCATAAAGTGTGTTTGGACCACTCTAGGAGAGAGGATGGCACATGTCTGTGTGCTGGCCTCTCTGATTCTAAGAGTGGTCCAAATATACTTTGCGGTGTTCTTCGTGCCAGCCAAACTTTACTGGCCTAATGGTGCCAGCCTAACTCGAGTGTAGGATTGCACCCTCATTGACATAGGAACCAAAGTGAGGAGGCTGTCAGCTTGTTTGGAAAATGCTTACAAATCAGCAGAAACATAGCCGGGGGAGGGCATGGTAAGTATGGCATGAACCCCCAACGCACAGTGTAAGCATTCCATTCCTCTCACTGTCGGAGCCATGCACGTTTCTATTGCTGCTTTGAATGGCTCTGACAGCAAGGGGGAAGGGCTGTTTACATGGTGCATTGTGGCACCTGCAGTAGTTACTGTGCCACACACACACTGGCTAGTGCTAGAGCTGTGGCTATGACTATTCATAACAAACACCATGCTTTGCATGATAAGTTCATCCCCCCCCTCAATTTATAAAAGATTTTGGAAAATTGTATACAAAGAGCTGATGTAAGAGGTATCACTTTGATGATCATGCACTTATATAATGATATGCTTTTCTTTTTAAAAACTACAAAACTTGATATCCCTAGTTAGAAACAAATGAATGCAACAGAATCCTGAATTTCAAAGTGATATGATTTGTTATTGTAGGAGTGAAGACGTTTCGCAAACAAAATACAAGTCACAGTGCAGACTTCAAATTCCAGGGCTCATTAACACAAACATTGGCTTTAACATTCCCCATTGGCTTCAAATCTGCGTGAAACTCACTTGGGCTGTGCCACACGGGCCTTTGTGCCCAAATATAAATGATGGCTAAGTGTTTCAATCTACTATTATAAATTCTGCAGATTTAAAAGAAGACCTATAGGAGGATCCAAGATCAAACTGTAATACCCAAGGATGGTTTGTTTATTTGAAAATGACCGTAAATTCCAAGCACATGTATCAATATTTAGCAGCTGTTCTAGAAGTTCCTTTCAGAGGTAGGTGGCAGGGGGGGCTTTGCATTTAAGACTTGCTAATAAGACGGATGCATGAGAATATTCAAATCTTCCTAAGCATCTGCCCTCTTCTAGCAATTCTGCTTCAGAGCCAAGGGAGACGCGTAGGAACCGAAAACATACTTGCTAGGAATTGTACTCCATTGAAACCTTGCTAGGAATTGTACTCCACTGAAACTCCATTGCCTCAAACAGGCTAGGATTGGACTGCATGACTTGCATGCTGCAGTTTTGATGGCTACTTTCAGGCTACTTCAGTTGTGTCACAAGGGGGTACAGCAGGGGCAGTGTGGACTGCACTGGATGTCACCCTCAGGAGGGGTGACACCACACTGCCCAAGCCTCTGTTCCCATTTGGCAATCTTCAGCCTGCTCTGGGCCCAGCTGTCTCTCGCTTTTGCTAATGATTGCAGTTTTGCGACTCGCCGGCAAAAACATGAAGTGACTGGCGCCGGGAGTGTGGTGAAGTTTGCTGAACAGAGGTGATCCGGAGGTGGGCTTCTCACATTAAAAGCAATGGGGAAAGCTGAAAGGTCAGATATGATGTGATTATATTATTCCATGACCCTCAGACTTCTGGAACACTGAGCCTCTTCAGGGAAATACCATACCAGATGGCACCCATCCTAGTGACGTCTCTAGGCTACTTCCATCCCCCAACATTTTATAGAGAAAATGATGTCCATCTTACTCCTGCTGGGCCAAAACATTTTTATTCCATTTGGAACTACCCTCCCATAATGTTGGAAGTGAATACATGTACATCCCTTCCTTCTCAGGCAGTGCACCTTTCCTGCCTAGTTACATGCGCCTAGCCACTTCTGAACCACTCCTAGGGAGCAATCCTAACCTGGAGTTAGGCCAGCACAGTTAAACCAGCACAATTTGCAGGTTCAGGGACTGCTGTAAAGCACGTTTGGACCACTCTCGGACTCAGGGAAGATGGCACACGTCTTTGTGCTGACCTCTCTGACTCCAAGAGTGGTCCAAACTTATTTTACGGTGTCCCTTGTGCCAGCCAAACTTTGCTGGCCCGACTCCAGCCTATCTCCAGGTCAGGATTGTGCTTTCAATCATACAGCCAAAATTCTACTTTAAATTTTTGTGAATTGTATGATTTTGGGGTGGTTCAGGCATTCTGCCCCCTACATGGCTATGCCAAAGCAAAACATGGCCATGGGAGGAAGACGTGCACTCATACCTTCTCATGTGATTAGGTGGCTGGTGTAGTCCAAGCTAGCCTATTCTGTCATTAGACAAGGAACAAGGCATTGCTTTAATTGCCTTGACTGACACAATACCCTATAACTACAGAATGTTCCCCATATCTGCAGAACTTCTGTTCCAGGGGTCTTTTCTAGTATGATTCTATAGGTCTCTGAACTATGACATTCATCAGATTCCTTCCAGAAAGAAATGCACTATTTCTTTCTTCTGCTCCTTGTTGTCAGATTCTCTCATATACTGCCCTTCTCTGGATCTCCCCCATGTCCTGTCATCCTGGCTCATGTTGCTTCCTTAGATAGCCCCCTGACCCATAATTGGGTTGCCATTTGGCCCATTTTAATTTGATTTGTGTTGGGTTTGTGTTAATGCCCATCCTCAGCCACATACTGAGTACATTTGTACATGTTAATGCAGTGGCCTTCAACCTTTCCAGGCCCAGAACCCACTTTTAACTTTGATCCCCAACATGGAATGCCTGTTTAGTTGTTCACTTTCTTTATTATTTTTGCTTTACCCCTCTTTGTCCTGCTTTTCTCTCTTGATACTCTTCTCTGTTTTTACATTTTTGCACATTTTTTCTTCCCTCTAAGTAGTGCTAGCAACTAATAGCAGAGTGTAGCAACTAAGTGTTCCCCAAGCAGCTGTATTTAGCAAAGCAGGGAACAGATGCCTAAAGCAGCAGCCAGTTAAGTAGAGTTCCTTTAGTGTGCACAGTTGTTTTGTGTTTGCACCATTGAAAAGGTTTGCAGCAACAAATAGTTTATTAAAATACCATTACTCTCTCTCTCTCTCCCCCCCCCCCCCGCTCCCCATGCTCTGTCTGGAGGCTCCCGTTCTGCAGAGTGCTCCATGAAAGGGGCACTGGATCACAAACAATAGCAGGGCCAGGGCAATTGGGGTTTGTCAGGGAACACATGGGTTACACTGTGACTGAGGGATACCGCTTTGGGGGTGACCTCCGTCCTACAGCTGCAACTCCCCACTTCCCACCTAGGCTCTGTTTAAGTTTCCCTCAGGCATCTCTCTATTACCCTTAGGGCACAATCCTAACCTGGAGTTAGGCCAGCAAAGTTAAGTTTGGCTGGCACAAGGGCCATCATAAAGTATGTTTGAACCACTCTCTGCATCAGAGAGGCCAGCACAAAGATGTGCAACATCCTCCCTGACTCAGAGCGCAATCCTAACCTGGAGTTAAGCTGGCACAATTAGTTCAGCAAAGTTTGGCTGGCGCAAGGGCCACTGTAAAATGTGTTTGGACCACTGTTGGAGTTGGGGAGGATGATGCACATCTGTGGCCCTTGTGCCAGCCAAACTTTGCTGGCCTGTGTTGGCCTAACTCCAGGTTAAGTGCCCTCAATCTCAATGGGGCTCAGGTGTATCTGTTTAGGTGGGGATTTGTTGTCACTGGGCCCTGTGGCCTTTGGTGTACCCTCCTGAACAATTGGGGCTGGCCCTAGCAGCCTTGGAGGGGGTTGAGGCACCCCAGGTGCACCCTTTGCCTTTGGTGGTGGGTGCAGAGGCTGTATCCATTGGCATCTCACAGTCACATTTTCAGCCCATCACTTAAAAACTAGTGGGTCCATATACCTATGCAACTCCTTTTCTGGGAGAGCCAGCATTGTGCAGACTGATTCCCCACCTAAACAGATTCCTTAGGACTCCTCCACTCCTGGGTCTTTGAATCTTCTACTATCGCCTTCAATTTAGCTGGCAATTGTGCGGATGGAGCTTGCTAGCTTGTAACTCCGGCTCTGCCTGATTGACCTCACCTCTGGCTAGCTGGCACTGCTCAATTTGTGCAGGAATGTTCAGGTCCCAGGGCTCCAGGAAGTGCCTGCTTTGAATGACTGCACATGTGAGAGAAGAAGAAAAAAATATCTTCAGAGGTCATAGATCAGTAAGGAACCTTGGTGCTTGATGAGGTTTTGTTCGTATTTATTTTTGTATCTCTGCCTTCCCCTAGCTGACCTGAGTCATTGGAGCTAGTTGCTTTGCCAACTGGCACTCCTGTTAAACAATGCACTCAGTCTCACATTCTGCCATGCTGAAGTCTGAACAGAGTGTAGGCTGACCTCTAGGAAGGTATTCAGTCAATGAGTAGGTCCTGTACAATGTATCTTTTTAGTCTCCACTCCCCGCTTCCTTTTTTGATCTTAGCCATTCACTAATATGCAGTTATCAAATCTATGTTTGTTCACTTGGCAGCCCCAATCCACTAAGCCTTTTTTTACGTGTGTGCAAGTGCTTATATAACAAGACTGATTACTGACACCTAACTGTATGAGCTGATTCTCCTGAACGTTGTGTTTCAGCTGACAGTAGGTGACATGAATGTTTTGTCTATGATGGATTGTTCATACACACAAGTCTACCATCTGATGCTGTAGTCATTTCTGTGTGAATGCCTGTACTGTACCTGGGTTCAGTTTTAAAACTCTACATTCCATCTACAATAAGTTATACATGAATATGTGAATATCACTGCCCAGAACAAAACATGTGAATACCTGCACTGAAGTACAAGTTGACAATATTGTTCCCAAGTATGCAAATGTACCGAAGTCCAGTTTAATGTGTGAACAGCCCTCAAATTCCAATCATGCAGGTGTGAAAGCCCTGAGACTCTGACCTGAAGCTACATACCCAGCGATTCTCCTAGAAAACGTACTCTATGTTGAACATGATTCCAATCATGTCACAAATCTGTCAGTTGATTTTTATAGTGGTTGTCATTTACTGCTCTTTAGGGCACAATCTAAGAGCACAGGGTTGAGCTAGATGCCCTCAAAGGTCCCTTCCAAGTCTAACATTCTGTAATTCTAAATACTTGAGCAATAACAACGAAAAACTGCTGCCATTATGATAGCTCAAATCTATTGAATGTGTCTAAAAAGAGAGAGAATTGAAGCAGAAAAGGTGTGTGCAGTTCAGTTCTTGTGATTATATGTTGGAAAATGATGGGTAGAAAGCTCTCCAGACTTGTTTCTGTTCAATTCTGGCTGTATTAAAGTTTGAGTTGCCCCTGAGCATTTTGGGAAAAGGATATTGTGGTCCAACAGTACGTCAACAGTGTGGGCCATTTTTAATGTGTCAGCAACTGAGACAGTTTAATTACCATTTGAAATGTGATTCAGAGCAGAAATATGAGGATAACAGATATATCTATACACACACACACATATTCGTCACGGAGCACAAAGTGGTGATTAATATTGTTTCTTTGTTGTATTCCCTGCTGCTTGTCACAGATGTACGTCATTCTAAAGACAATGCATATGAAAAAGAACACCAGAAATATTTTCTGATGTTTGCTGCTGGCAGCTTGGAACATTTTTGTCAAATGTCATCACCATGTAGAAGGACTTTTGTTTTTATTAAATATTATGCATTGTCCACATGCCTAGAGGGCCTTGTGACTTAGAGGTGAGGGGTCAGGTATACAGTACTTGTTTTCTTACATGTACGTATCCCAGCCTTTCTTTAAAGAGCTTGTGGTTTCTCCCCCTTCCATTTTTGTCCTCAACAACTTTGTGAAGGAAATTAGGCTGACTGGACCAGAGTCACATATTGAGCTTCGTGGTTGAGTGGAGATTTGAGCTCAGGCCTTCCTAGTCCAACATGCTTATGTCTATAATGTTCTACTGCTCAGAATTGCCATATCCTGATATTAAAAAAGAAACTAGTACCTGGCCAATACCTGACCAGAGTCCTCTGCATTGGGGCGCGAGCCCTGAGTAGGTTCAGTACTAGAGCCAAGAGGGTGGGGGAATTGACTTTTGATGAGCTGGGAAAGGGGGTGGGGTCGCGCACGTTTTGCTGAGTGTGTGAACTGAGCCCACCAGATGGCCCAGTATTATAGAATCATAGAGTTGGAAGGGATCTACAAGGTCTTCTAGTCCAACCTCCTGCCTGAAGCAGGAAATCCTCCTACAGCATCTCCAGCAGGTGCCTGTCAAGCCTCTGAAAGTCTCCAGTGAGGGAGAACCCACCACCTCCCTCAGCAATCTGTTCCACTGTCATACAGCCCTCATCATCAAGGAATTCTTCCTGATGTCCAACTCAGATCTCCTCTCTTGCAGTCTGTACCCATTGGACCCCGTTCTGCTGACAATGGCAGATGAGAACAGATCTTTCCCTTCTTCCTTATGGCAGCCTTTCAGATATTTGAAGGGTGCTATCATATCCCCTCTCAGCAGGGACGAACAGAGCCCTGAGTGCGCCCATGGCAGGGCGACGAAACCGTGCCCCCCAGCACGTCACCCCACCCCCATGCATCCCCTAGCCACGCCTCCCTGCGTGCAGAATAGCTCCATTTTGGAGCGGAACAGATTCCAGGGAGGGTGGGCAGGCCAGACAGTGTGTAGATTAGTCCACGGACTCCACGCAATGGCGCCCTGCCGCTGCCGGCACCCATGGCTCGCGCTACTCCGGGCTACACCCTTCCTCCACCTCTGCCTCTCAGCTTTTTCTTCTCTAAGCTAAACATATCAAGCTCCTGCAACCTTTCCTCATAGGACGTTTTCCAGACCCCTTTGGTTTCATTTTTCAGCAGATCCAGGTATGGCTGAGGGGAAACATTAATCTGGGTATTCCTCCTTCTTTTCCAGCAACTGACTGAAAAAAAAAAAGGTTAAAAAAATTAAGCCAGGTTAGATTTTCTGGTTGGGTGGCAACGCTTCAGAGGCATCTAGGGGCCTTATCTTACGCCAGAGCAGCAGCAACAGCCCACGTGCTACCTCAGCAACCACTGTTACAGAAGTGCCGTAAGGTATTCCACCGAGATCAGTCAGTGCTGGGCCTCAGCATCAGGAGGATGCATCACTGGAGTGGCCAGCAATAACGGCTCCTCTGGCCAAAGGTGAGTCAATGACTCTGCAGAAAAAGGTAATATAGAGCCATAGTCAATGAGTGGTAATTCTCTGGGTAATAAAGCAATAAGCAATACATTGGGAATTGCTTCACGAAATGACCTGCTGCTGCTTCTTGGACAACAAAACACAGCCGTGCTTTTAAATCATTCAGATAGCAAAGCCTGTGTCATGTGTATCGGTGCATATTTACCTCATGACTGGGGCTAATGCGCTCGGGCCTGAAGAAAGAGAGGCAAAATGCCTAGGGCCTGGGCTTCCAGGGCCATCACAAAACCCATTATCCCATTCTGATAAAAGGCTGCCTCACACTCCGTCAATCTAATGGCTGGAGCTATTGCTGAGAGATGGATTTAAGGCAGCTCAGAAAGCCGGGGCAGCCAGCAAAGGCCACTAGCACCAGTGGTATCGCTAAGCAGGGGCTGGGGAGGGTTCAGTTGCCCCCCTCCATGACAGAGTGGTGGTTTTCTGCCATCTCTGCCAGAGGTAACAGCACCTACCTGTTGTGCACTGTAAGGACCACAAAATCAGCCCTCCTGGCTCCTGTCTGGCTTCAAATGCAGCTGTTTCTGAGGCCAGAGCAGCGCATTCACAGGGGAGTGGGTGACTGTGCAGGTGCAGGGGGTGACATGAGCAGAGGGTGCCATTGTGTGACGTGGCCCTGGGTATCACACCCCATCTACACTACTGGCTAGAGCAGGTGTCTCCAAACATTTCAGAACAAGGCCCACATTATATATTTTACACATTTTTGCGGGCCTAAAAATAATAATAATCAGTTTTATAAATGAATGAATGAAATGTAAACGAATGGTTTTACTTGGATCTTTTCTAAAATTAGCTTGATATGATTCAGAGCAAAAATGAAATGTGACAATGGCAAAGAAACAATGCCACGCTTAAACGGAGAAATGGTATCTAATGGGTAAAAATGTCAAACATTCGCAAATGCTCTGACAAAACCAACAAGTTGCTGTGGGCCAGGTAAGCTCTTGTGGCGGGCCGGGTGTGGCCCCTGGGCCGTAGTTTGGAGACCCCTGGGCTAGAGCATAGGCCCGGGAGGGGGTGCAGTGGGGGCTTCCACTAATCTGCTACTGAAACAACTGCCCACCCCACCCCACGAATGGGCCATCTCTGCATTATTTTCACTAAGCAGTGACAATTTCATGTGACTCAACAAAGTGCTGCCGAGCTGTTTCCATTGAAACATAATTGTGTTGCCTGTGATAGATCTAGAAACAGCCTGGGTCAGCCATGACTGGAAAGAACACACATAACCTTATCTTGCTGTGGTCAACTTCCCAGGCTGGGAGCTGGGTGAGCTGGTTGTTCGGGGTGGCTGTGGTTTGGGTTAGGAATTTGAACATCTCCATTTGTATCTGCCACACAGCCAGCTACAACCTTATGTTCATGTTTTGGAACAGAAATGGGAGTCTTCCAAATGGCGGACACAGACAAGGTGTCTACCGAGGACACGCTCTATCTGCTATATACTAACTATTTTTACTCTATCGGCGAATTCACTCCGGTTTTAAATGGCTTGGATATATTCCAGGCCTTGTGCAAAGCTCCATATCGGGCAAACACTGACATAATGTCTTCTGCATTTGCAGGGTTTTTTTGACAGCATGTACCACGCTGTGAATCATGTTCACAGAGAAATTCAAATCATTCCTTAAAAGAAAATTCAGGTTTACACCTTCCTCACAGTTATTTACATAAAGCGTATGGTCCCCATGGTTACCCAAAGGAAGATGCAGGCTTCCTCGAGTCGCATGGAGATAAAAAGCACACTTGAAACTTAATCTAAGAAACCTTTCCGTTCTATACTGTGCTAGCTTATTATCAGACGTATCATTAAGGGGAAAAAAAGTAGGAACACTCTCTTCAACTTCAGGAGGTAACTTTCTAAATTTCTGAGAGGCATTAGACTTTTGCCAGAATAAAATACAAAGGGATAAACACAAAATAGGACAAACATTTTTTAAAAAAAATAACATGTTTATTCCCCCCTTCTTCCTAGGAGCTTGGGAAGAACACCTTGTTCTCTGCCAGTTTCCCCCACACATCCCCCCCCCAAATGCGGTAGGCTCAGAGATTGTGACTGATCTCACATTACTTATAGCTGAGCAGGAAATTCCAGGTCCTCATCTGGCACTTTTTTTATTTACACATTTTTATTTTACATAGGGTGACAAAATACAAATTGGGACAGAGTGCCTATACCTTTAACCATTGAATAGAAGAGAGAATTCTGGCAGGTGTAGCTTTCAAAACCCTTCCATGACGAGCGGCACCTGCCCAAATTCTGTCTTCTATATAATGGTTAAAGCTGTAGGCACTCTGTCCCCGTTTGTATCTGGTATCCCTAATTTTAAGAACATAAGAAGAGCCCTGCTGGATCAGGCCAAAGGCCCATCTAGTCCAGCTTCCTGTATCTCACAGCGGCCCACCAGGTGCCCCAGGGAGGCATGAGACAACAAGATGCTTGCATCCTGTTGCCACTCCCTTGCACCCGGTACCAGCAGCCCACCACCTTTGTAAGGAGGTTGCACAATCCATCATTGCCTATAGCCCATGATGGACCTTTCCTCCAGAAATTTTACATGTAATGTGAAGTGTCTAACACATAAACCAAAAACATAGTGATACAGATAGTGAGCAAATACAGGAAAAAAAAATAAGAGGGGAAAAACCCAAAGAGGAATAAAAAAACAAACATCAGGGATACATACAGCACAAAGGAGGGAATAATAATTAATATGAATAGTTAATGTCAGAGCCAGCCTTAAGCCACAGTGACTGATGTTGTCACTTTGAGGCGGCACGCACTTTGGGGCGGCACACACCAGCACAACCAGCAAATTGCCTGCTGCTGCAGGCAGGATCTCGGGGGCTATCCTGCCTGCCTTGAGCTTTGCCTTGGGCCTGCCTGCCTGCCTCTGCCTCCAAATGGCCCAAAATGGGTCTCCTGGAAGCAGTTGGTGGTGCAGTAATCCTGTCATCACCAAGTATTTCCAGGTGCCACACTTCGTGAGTGACACCACAAGTGCTCTTCTTGGTGAGTGGGGTCCCCGCAGAGAGAGTAGGAGCCCCTGAGGAAATGCTCCATTTTGGGCTCTGCCACTCCTGGAGCCAGCCCTGGTCAACGCAATACATTCAAATCAAGAAACGATTTCCAAATGTTTGTCCCTGTCTGCAATTGACATCTATAAGCTGTTCTTTCAAAGGTTGATAATGTCAGGAGGCTGTCTATCCACAGTGCAACAGATGAGGAGTTTTTTTCTTTCCAGTTTTTCATAAGCAATCTCTTAGCCATTGTAAGAGCACCATCTTCTTTGACTCCAGACTAAAAGTAAATAGTTCAAAATGGTGTACAGGTCAGTAAATATCTGTATTTGTATAGTTACAATATTAATAATATTAACCACACTCTCCCAAAAGCCTATTATCACCGGGCAGGGCCACAACATACGGAAATACAATGAGGCATTCAATGTATTTCATCTCCAGCATCTAGATTCAATAACCATAGAATCACTGGCATCCTCAGTCAGACATAATGTTCATATTTCCGGTCTTCGGTATAATACCAAGGAAATTAAAATAATTCTTTATCTGACACATTAACAGCCCAATCCAGTGTAAATTCCTATGCAGTGATGTGGTGGCGCAGGTGTGAACTATGCTGCATCTGGCAAGGGGATTTTGGCCACTGGAAGGCTCTTCAAGGTAAGGAAATATTGGTCCCTTTGCCCTGGGATAAATCCCAGCAGTCGCAACAGGCCAATTCTATAGCTGGTGCAAGGCCACATTAATCCATGTCAGGAATCAGGTCTGGGAAGGAGATTAGGACATGCCACATGCCAGCGCTGCCAATCCTGCCCCCTCCCAGACTCGATTTGTCCACACCTCCCCCATGGCCACTCTCCCCTTGCCCCATTCCGACCCCTCCCTGCCCTCCCTCACCCTTCCCCTGCATCTGCACTAGACCTATCTGGTCCAGAGAGTGCCCCTGTGGATGCTGACACAGGCAGGAAGGCTCCAACCTTTCTGCTGGCACACAGTTGATAATGCTGTTGAAAAGTGCTTTATAGCACTTTTGCGGTAGCATATGCCTGCGGAAAATGCATTCTGCCGGTGCAGAAGATGGATAGGTTTATCCATGGATGGACTGGGCCATACATTTACACCACACTGGCTCACAGCCCAATTCTAACCTGTGTTGGAGCAGGTAGGCCAGCTGGCCTGCACTGCATCCAACGCAGGTTAGGCAGCAGCTGGCGCTCATGTCAAGGTGACATTTTCCCCTTACCCTGGGGTAGCCCCCAGCCCGCTCTATGAGGCTGCTCGGATCTGTGCGAGCAAAATCACTGGCATAAATCCAAGTGGCCCGGATCAGACGTGACTTGCTATGGGGTTAGGATCTGGCCTACGTGCTGAATCTGTCCATCCATGGGGCAGCTCTCCCCCTCCCCTGTTCTGCCTCCTTATCGCCTTTCCCTGCCCACCCCCCAAGCCCCTGCACTGGCTGAACTTGACCCACACAGGGACTGCTTCCCTGGTGTCTGTGTCGTCATCCCTGGGTCGGTGTAACTCTCCGCGCCAGCCCAGTACCTTCCACTGCGACGCATTTGTGACAGTGCTGGGCCAGTGTAAAGGACTTACGCCGGCCCTGCACCACTTCAGGATTGCACCCTCAGTAGCAGTGACGTATGGTGTTGGGGTGGAAGGTGAGGCAGCAATGCTCCACCGAGGTTCTTCAGAAAGCGCTGCCACTGCTGCCGAACCTGTGGGTGGGCAAACACTCACAACCCACTAAAAGGGGTTGGTGGGAGGAATTTTGTGAATGAGCAAAACGTATGTAGAACAATAATCGGGGCAGTGTATTAGTAGTATATCTTAGAAGCGAACATGAGAATGCATGAACAGCATTAAAAGTTGACATGTGACAGAGGCAACTTTTCCCTTATTGTCTCCTTAGAAAAGGTGCAGCTCAGCGTGAGTAGATATTTTCTCCCTGATGCCGGAGATTGTTTGCAGTCATTAGGATCTGTCTGGCAGAATATTCAAAAAGGAATATTGAGTTCTTTATCGCAGTGAGACTGTAATCGCCTGGGGGCCTGGGCCCTACCACTGCGTCGCGATGGAGCTTTTACTTTCTTTCTTTTTTTGCTTTTGCAGTTATGATTAATTACAAGGTCAGGCCAAGAATTTCATCAGACAAGCCCGACAAAAGGAGAAAGTTGTGACAAGGTTTATGATAGGAGACAAGAATGAATGTGGGAGGAAGCCACATTCTTTCCCACTTCACTGGGTGGTTGAACACGTTACTGCATCTTTGGTGTTTTTGTTCAGACTCTTTATGGATAAAAGGGTGGGAAGCGATTTTGCTTTGCAGCAACATGTTCAGTTCCTGTTCAGAGAGAGTCTGTAGCTTCATGGCAGAGCATATATAGAAGGATCCGTTTAATCCCTGATGTCTGAGTAGGGCGAGAAAAGACCCCTGACTTAAACCCTGGAGCTACTCCCAGTCAGTGTAGACCAGTGTTTCTCAATCTGTGGGTCGGGACCCTCTAGACAGGTTGTGAGCCAATTTCAGGTGGGTCGCTTAGCACCTAGGGCAGCCACCATTGAAAACATGGGAAGATGGGACACTGGAAAGGGGAGGGCTGTGTGGTTATTTTGCTTTCTCCAAGGTTCTAAATAGGCCTTTTCCCTTTCTTTTTGCTCTTGGAAAATGGCTGAGAAATAACCCAACTTACTGCTGTATTCTCAGGAAAGCAGCAGGCTCTGACGTCACAGTGATGGCACTTCTGACCATTATGTCACTTCTGGTGGGTCCCGGACAGATTCTCATTCTAAACAGTGAGTCCCGGTGCTAAAAAGTTTGAGAACCACTTGTGTAGACAGTACTGACCTAGATGGGTCAGAGGCATAACTCACGGTTAGGCGGCTTCATAGATAGTTCGTAAATTCCGTATTAGACGCTTTTTTGATGGAGAGCAAAGCAGCTTTAATTGTGCTTCCATTTCAGACATCTCTTCTCTGAGGATGGCATCAAGTGGTCTATCCGGATCCTGAGCCCTCCTACCACCAGTCAGCTGCCACAGGATCCCTGCATTTGTCAATGGGAACAGTGGGAAGAATGGCTGCAACTATGATTATAATGCTCTAATAAGCTTGGGGAAGGAACCAATGCAGGGCTTTTTCTCACACCCTCAAGCTACCTGGCATCGCTATCTTCTCCATCAACTGAGCAATCTTATCACTGGAAGCAAGTCCCCCTGACTTCACTCAGAACTTGAGATAGACCCAAAGGCACTATATATTGCATGTGAATAGTCAGGTGAAAGGTGAGGCATCTCGCTTGCTGTTGACTCCTAATGCCTTCTCCTCTGCACAATCTGATCTGGCCGTCCTATGTACACAAAGAACAGATGGGGAGAACAGGATACTACCCTTTGTGATCCCAGATGGATGTCTAGAGGAGACGTTGAGCAACCTTTAGGCCCAGTCTGAGCCCTTTTGGCATCTAAGTCCCAACTCAAGACACCCTCCTTTGATTTTTATGGTTTTTATTTTCTTCAAAGCCACCACACTTGTTCATTTGCCAGCCGCCCCAATATCTGCCCCTTTCCTCTCAGCCTGCCCCCATTCTTGACCATCTTCAGTGCAAGGGCTGGGATGCCATCCCTCAAAAAAATTCAGGGATTCAGGGCCCATCAGATCCAATTGGAAGCCCAGCCCTGGCAATACCCTATCATCCACCAGCAACTTCCCCTTCAGGAACAAGTGGAAATATTCATCGGCTGTCCAATGAATGTAGGAAAGATGTCCTGTACATTAGTGCTTTTCAGCCACTTTCCTCATACCATCTGACGTACCAGTTGAAAAGCATACCTTTCTAAGAGCACAATCCTAACCTGCAGAGTTTGGCCAGCAGAAAGGCCACAGTAAAGTACACTGGACCACTCTCAGAGTCAGGGAGGATGGTGCACGCCTGTGTGTTGGCCCCTCTGACTCAGAGCACAATCCCATACCTGCACTGCGCTGGTGCGACGCTCTTGCGCCAGTCCAACACTGTTGCAAATGTGCCGTCAAGCGCATCAGCGTCGGCAGAATGGTGCTGGACTGGTGCAAGCAGCAGCGCTGGCCTTGCGCCAGTTGAGTGTCAGCGGCGCTCGGTTGGCGCAGGGCTTCCACGAGGTTGTGCCAGAGGCGTTCCAGAGGCATGCCGGGGATGTACTGGGAAGCACAGTGGGCGGTGACAGGGGCGGCAACACAGGAGGGCCGTAGTGCCAAATCCTAAAGCTTGCCCCTGGCCAGGGTGGCCCCGATTTAGGCCGCTCCTGTGCACGTTGACCTGCACCTGCAAAACAGCAGGCGCAGATCCGAGCAGGCCCATAGGCCCCAAAACCTTTCCTTGTCCTGCACGTTGCTGCCGCCTCCTCCTAATGGGCTTTAGGATATAGCCCTGCTATATTGGCTTTCCTTAGAATTGGGCTTAGAATTGGGCTGTCAGAGAGTGGTCCAAACATACTTTACCGTGTCCCTTGTGCAGGCCAAAACGTTGCTGGCCTATCTCTGCCAGCCTAACTCCAGGTTAGGATTGCGCCCTAAGAGATAACAGGTCATATCATGGACCCTTGTTTGGAATGTGCAAAACACTGACCATGGAGAAATTTACGAGGACAGGTTTCAGTCCATGAACTTAATTCTCTTTTAGGAAATCCCAGGTGCCATCTGCTGAAGCCTGAAACATCCCTAATTAGCCCTCCACGAGAAGATTCAGATTGTGTGGAAACTACAACTCTTCACACTTTCTCCCTCCCCCCCCCTCCATTTTTCTAATCTTGAAACTGATGATTTGGGACAGAAGCCAGAGTAGGAAATGTCATCTCCTTTTTCCTAGTTCCACTTGAAGAGCTGGATTGCTATGACAACCACAGTACATGAAGTCTGAAGGCTTTACAAGATAAATACATTCATGCTAAAGTGTTTCCTGAGAGGAAGCTTAGGATAATACAATATTTATGTTATTATGTAACATCCTTGTCCAAGGTCTTGATTTCAATCAGAAAGCTGTTCTGAAAGAGGTATAGTGGGTGTGAAATAAGGTTCAGGAGAAGGAGACCAGGTGTGGAGATGTGACACCCCAGAGCACAAGCTAGAGAAGAAAAAAAGTCACATCTAAAGGAGGTGCTTCATGGCATGACATAGCTTTGTGGAACAATGAAATCATACTGAACAGAGCTGGTAGTACAAGACCATAGAACTTGCATTAACTGTGCATTAATGGTGGATGGGTTAAAAAGGAGGGCCCTTTAGGAGTCAGTGATTCATAGTACATTGTAGTTTATACAATTCGGTATCAGGGGAGGGGGCAGGGACAGAACTCTAAATCGATTAGTCAATTGTGGTAGAAAATGCGGGCAGAATTTGGAAAACTGAGCCATGTCAATGTCTCCAAAGCCACCAAATCGATTCAGAGCTGTGAACACACCCTAGAAACTAGGCTATCTTATCATTCAGAACATACTGGTTTTCATGGAGGATGCTGTTGAACTTGAGCTGTTGTTGTTTTAAAATGGTGTCTCTCTATTTTGGGAATTCCTTCCCAACAGAAATATAAGAACGTAAGAAGAGCCCCACTGGATCAGGCCAAGGCCCATCTAGTCCAGCTTCCTGTATTTCACAGTGGCCCACCAAAAGCCTCAGGGAGGCACCCAAAACAACAAGATGTCTGCATCAAGTTCCAACTCTTTTGCACCTGGAATTTTGAGATATCCTGCTTCTAAAATAAGGAGGTTTTACCACCCATCAGGGCCTGCAATGGACTTTTCCTCCAGAAATCCGTTCAATTCTCTTTTAAAGGCACCTTTAAATGCCATCCCCACCTCCTGTGACAAGGAGTTGCACCAGATCTGTTCTGTTCTGGGGCTTTCTTGGAATGTGTTGAAAAACCTCTTTTTCCAGCAGGCTGTAATTTATACACTGCCTTGTTCAAATAGTTCCTCCTATTATTGTTTTAGATTTGTTTTATTTTTACTTTTATAAAATTGTGAAATTTGTAATGGACTTTTATGAAAGCTGTGGGCTGCTAGGGGTACTTCAGTGGTGTACCAAGGGTGGGAGGCAGTCCACCTAGGGTGCCAGCTATCAGGAGGTGCCCAAGCCACTTGCCTGCCACTTTCAATATAAAGCAGACCTGGCCTCACCTGGGGTATCACACTGGGTCTGCCTTTGAATGGCCAGTAATCCTGGCCTTCACAATGTGGGGGGAGGAATCTTGACATGGAGGCCAGGTCTATCTGTGGCTTTGAGTGCCCAAGGGTAGGGTAATCTGCCCTGGGAGTCAAATATATTAGGTACACCACTGCTTCAGTCAAAAAGTAGAATATACTAGTACATTAATTAAGATAAACTTGAGAGATGTGTTTAGGGCAGGAGGTTTAGTCAAGAGGATTAAAGCCTCCGTTTGCCTGAAGATAAGATTCGAAGGTCGCCAGTTTGACAACACCGGAAGTCTCCGTGAGCAGCAGACCTTGAGAATTGCGACTGATAAGAGCTGTCTCCAGCAGCCTGTGAGAGAGGAGTTGTGCTGGGCCAGCTGTTTCTTTGGTAGGAGCAGAGAAGCCATTTATCAGCCAGCAGGAAGGCAATCGTGTGGCCAGAAAGAAGGACTAAATCATGAAAGTTCCATCTGTATGTTGTTGTTCTTGAAAGATAGAACTTCTTTGTAATTTGTAAAAACCCGTTGCGGGTTTAGAGAAATAAAGCCTGCCTATGTAAACTGCCTTGAAATAAAGCCAGAGGAGCAATCTAATGACCAAAGAAAGGAGGTATATAAATACGAGCATTATTATTATTATTATTATTATTATTATTATTATTATTATTATTATTATTATT
>JAJKFI010000046.1:13386410-13429978 GCA_029204185.1 Lerista edwardsae
TTATTATTATTATTATTATTATTATTATTATTATTATTATTATTATTTTAGCCATAGATTATTTTAATACATTATTCTGCCTTAGGTCACTTTATTTGTTTCAGATCAACCCTCTGGTACCAGAACAGCCACCTCATCTAATATGAAAGGATGTACTAAAGGATTGCTCCTTTAGTAAAATGTTAGTATATGTTTAAATGCACAGTTTTTAAATGCTTGGTAACTGGCCTTAAAAAAGAACATTTTAGTACAAGTCAGGTTTCCTGATGGGAGGGTTTTGCTGTAAGAGAAAGCCCTGAAATCTTATTGTTCATGTCTTCCCTTCATTTGAGGATAGCCCATTTTGAATACTGAAGCAATAATCTTAATGATTATTAACAACACAAATTATAAAAAATACGAATGTCTTCACTCACCCACCTTGGGATATCAGAACTGATCTTCTTGATTCTTGCTTTGTTTCAATGATACCATTTCCCACACAGATTATTATACACTCAAAAACAACATCCTTATCCATTTTTTATTAAATCAAGAGCTCATTCTGTGACCTACAAATCTTAGGAGAGTCTCTTGGGCATTATTTAATACACATTGGGTGAAAACCGCTGTATAAGAGCAGGCTATCTCAGGAGAAGTAGCCTTCGGGTGTGAGATAAAGGATACAGTTTTCATCAATATCAACTTTCCTTATTCTGGGCATCCTCTTGCCTCTGAGGCATCTTTCCTGCGGTATTAGAAAGATGTGGGTTGCTTCTGTAAATCAGAAATAGCCTTAAGATGTGCATGCTTTTACAGACGGTAGCATACCATTAACACTTCGTGTGTTCTTCTTATCGGTGTTGACAGCTCGTGTGTAATGTTAAAGGTGAAGCAGGAACATTAGACTATGTAATCCTATTTCTCTTTGAGAGCAGTTCCTTTATTTTAGTTAAGTATAACAGGGTGCTTCAGTAACACCCTAGCTTGAAAATCTCAGTGTTTTCTTGCTTGAACCAGTGCAAAGTGGCTATAAGTCACTTACACCTGTATTCCAAACCAGATGGATGGGCTAACAGCTTACAGGATCAATTTTATTTTTTTACTGGAACCCTCAAGGTCAAAAATCCTGAGCCAGGGGCAAAATAATGGCTCTGGTGAGCAGACATATGTTTTGCTCATGTATTCTACATGTCAAAATAGACATGTAGAATACATAGCACGAACCAATGGGTGTTTTTGAATTTAGCAGCCATTGGATGCCGTGGAATGGGGCACAGCCATGACTGGGAGTAGGAGGACTTTGCCCTGGCTGTAGCTCAAATCCTGATCATGCCCCTGCAGGCTATTTTAATTTGGGGGGGGGAGTTTCAGCTGAAAACCAATTGAATGCTTTTTCCAATTAAAATAGTGCATGGGTATGTGTGAAAGATTGGGATTAGAACAATGGCAGGGCAATGTCCTAAATCCCTTGCCAGGCCCCTCAGGTTCAACCTTTGTTTTGCCCTCTCTGTTTGCAATTTGAAAAACAAGATTGAAACCACTGTGCCATGTTACACATTCTGTGTAACGTCTTGTTAGATCCTTAGAATTGTTTGATCCTCATAGCTCATAAGCCCTAATGCAGCGTTCCTCAACTGCTGGTACGCGTACCACTGGTGGTATGGGAGGTGGTGTCCAGTGGTGTCCACCCCTAGAATTTCACCCCCTGGCAGCAAGACCAGAACATGATGTACCAAAAAATGGTAGGAGGCTTGGCTTGGTGGGCAGAACTCCTGCTCACAGTTTTTGCATGCTTGAAAAAGCCCTCCTGCCTGCTCTGAGGCTCTTACCTGTATTTGGTGCGTTGTGCCCCAGTCTTGCAGGCCTCCCAACCTGGAAGTAACTGGCAATGGTGTTATTTCCAGTTATTTCCAATGGTGCACACAGTAGGCTGGCATGCATGAAGTGATACCTTGAGAAATGCTGCACTAACATAAGCCTAATACAGGTGAAATGCAGAGCACAAACCAAGCACAGCCTTCTAGCAGGAACGTGCTTTAACCGTTAAGCCACCACACACCCAAAACAGATAAGATTCTTTCCAGCAGGATAATTGGGGCAGGGAGTGAAACTTGCCTTGTTATTATTGCCAACCTTTAACAACTGGGAATTAGAAACCTTGCCGATCTACAGCAAATCACCCAGAGATTTACCAGCAGAGCCATATCAACTTTATGCCCATCCTTCATGAAAATAAATTCCACGGACGTGGTCCTTTCATGTGGTCCTTGGTGAGCACAACTAGTAATTTGGCTTGTTCCTCATTCTGGATCCTGGCCTTACCTGCCCTTTATCTTACTGTCTATCTGCCTCTTTGATCGGAACCTCTTATTCCACTTCTCTGGCCAATGGAACTTACCTGACGTTGAATGGAAACCCCTTGAGGTGCCCTTCATATGCATGCCTACCATGCATTTCAGTGTGGTGCAATTTGATACTGCAGAGACTCTCACACAAGAGTCAACCCCATGGATGCAACCCCATGGATGGGGCTGATTGCAGGATAGCCCAATCCTAAGTAAGGCCGACATAACAGGGCTGTATCCTAAAGCCCATTAGGAGGCGGCAGCATGAGGTGCAGGCCACGGGGAGGTTTTCCCCTTACACCCGCATAAGCCACAGTCATCCTAATGGGGCTGCTCGGATCTGCACCTGCTGTTTTGCAGGCACAGGTGCACGTGCGCAGGGGAGCGGACCAAATTGGGGCCGCCCTGGCCAAGGACAGGATTTAGGATTTGGCACTACGGCCATCCTGTGCACAACCCGTCTCGGCCCACTGAGCCACCCAGTTACGTCCCCGGCACACCTCTGGAACGCCCTCAGCGAGGCCCAGCGCCAACCACATGCTGCCGACGCTCGACTGGGACAAGGCTGGTGCTGCTGGCGGTTGCGGCGGCGGCCGTGCGTTGACGCTGCTGCTTGCGCCGGCACTGATGTGCTTGATGGTACGTTTGCAACAGCATTTGGCCAGTGCAATAATATAGCCCTGGCGCAACAGGGATATAGGATTGTGCTCTGAGTCCTTTCCGTGAAATAGGCACTTCATTGAGAAGGGAGGTACCAAATTAATGGAAAGGCCCATGCAATCAGTCCTGTATATATAACCACATCGTTCACATAAGGCCCTCTTGCAGGCTGGGATCGCACCACCCTGAAGCCAGGCCACACTGCTGGGCGGGCATGCATGCATGCGAAGGGCATCTGACTGTACTTGCCAGTCAGACCCAAGGGAGAAATTTTTGCATGCCCCACTGGGTCTTACTGTAGTTCCTTTATCACAAATGGTTGTTTATGTAAGTGCCCCACCAAAACTGCCTCCATTTCAAAGGAGAACGTTTCTTGAAGTTAATGGGGCTACAGCATCACCTTTTCTCAGTTTATTGTTCTGAATAATCAAAACAAGGGTGAAATAGGCATGATTTGGAGAGTAGACTGAAAAAAATATCCTTGAATAGGCCATGTCTAGAAAGAGTGCATTTAAATGTAATGGCGTTTATACCACTGATGGTTTACACCATCCGTTATTATGGTGTAAATAATACTGTACACTGAGAATTCAATTCAATACACTGAGAATTGAAACAAAAATAATGGTCTTGTACCCCATCAGGATTCCCTATTTAGTGGATCCTTTCCCAAGAAAATAGTCTTAATTACTTCAGCTAATCTTTCCCCATAAAATTCCTGGTGGATTGTGCTCATTATCTTTATAAATACATCTATATGAGAATGCACAAGGTTGGTATTTCTTTGTTTGCAGATTTCAGAAGAACTAAAATTAGATGTACAATGACACCCCAGTCGCTCTTATGGAACAACTCCAGCCCCATCATTATTGAAGTTAAATGATACAGAGAGCAATAAGTGTAATAATGAGCAAGTGCAGTGTTTCTCTTTAAAATACTTTCCACCTGAATGCGTTGGTGATTGGCACTGGGTGGATGCAAGCAGAACTGATTATGCTAATTTTAGATGCAAATCAGGAAAGAATCGGGCTCATCTACAGGAACCATTCTTGGTGAGTTTATTGGACTTACAAGTAATCCTTCCACAAATTACTGAGGGTGGGTTCGGGGAAAGCTGGGTCTTAAGACTGTTAGACAAACAGGCAGTCATGGCTGCAGATTATGCTCTGCACAATGGTGGCCTCATGGCTGGCTATGGAAAAGGAGATTAAGGGCAAAAAAAAACTGCGAGCACAATCCTAATCTGGAGCTAGGCCAGCAAAGTTTGGCAGGCACAAGGGCCCATGAAAAGCATGTCTGGACCACTCTCAGAGTCAGGGAGGATGGCACACATCTGTGTGCTGGACTATCTGACTCAGAGAGTGGCCCAAACATACTTTACAGGGTCCCTTGTGCCAGCCAAACTTTGCTGGCCTAACTCCAGGATAGGATTGCACTCTGAGTTCAACTTGTCATCAAAAACAAAGTTAATTTCTGAAGAAATCTCCCGACCCCCGAATTATCCATCATTCCCCCAACTGTAGAGCATATGATATTTTTACAATGACAAACTGATTTTTCCAACACTTTTATCCAAAAGATGTTCTTTCCAGAGCATATCCATCGGCTTCTCTTGTGACACTCTGCTGGGTCTCATTAACTGATAAACATGCCCGTCGTCGTGCCAGGTGCAGGGAAGAGTGATGAAAAAAGGAGCCTTTGTGCTGTAGGGGCCAGTGAGGAGGCAGGATTGGTCACAGGGGCACTGTGCATAGAAATATCCTGCTGCTACAGAGCAGGGGAAAAAGTAGTTCTAGCAATGGGGGTGAAGGAGGTGAGACAATATAAAACTGGTCAGACCAATTATTGGAAGATTTTGCCTTTTTTGGAAAGCAACAAGCTTCATGTGAGAAAACTAGGAAGCAGAGTATTAATAGAAGAAAGTCTCTGAATGCAGAGTAGATGGCTTCCTCTCATTATATTCTGTAGAAGCTGCTGTGGGAAAAATCCTAGTCTAATTTCTGCTTTAGCCCAGGTCTGGTAGTACAGTGTCACCTGTGGAACTCCTCGACAGGATTATCTGCCAAGTTACCAAGTCAGATAAGCAGTGAATATAATCAGGAGTGACACTGCGTTCCTTTACAAACCAGTGTAAATGAAAAAAAAGAACAGTCATTTAAAAAAACAACACTGAAATTGTACATTAGTGTAACAAAGCAAAGGTTTAACTACAGGTGAAGCAGGCAGAATAAAGGGGAATAATCCCAAGACTTTTGGGTAAGGATCAGTGATCCTATCAGGCAAAACAAACATCTTAGGAAGAACATTGAAATTACAACTCCCCACTTGCAGTCTGAAGTGGAACGGTGCAAAATTCTCAGTTTACCACCTCACTGTGCATAATGTGTAGACTGGGGGCCATATCCTGTCCAACTTTCCAATACTGATTCACCCGTGTCAATGGGGCGCACACTGCATCCTACCCTGGGAGAGCAGTCACAGAGGCCTCCTCAAGGTAAGGGAACAGTTGCCCTGATGTTGGATTGGGCTCCAAGTCTTCAGCCACTTCTCAAAACTGCCAAAAGGAACAGTTTAGCATCCAGCATTTTGTTTCCCATTTTGCAGCTGACCTAAAGTCAACCAAGAAGACCCCTAGCGTCTGAGTCCTAACATATCTGCAGCCCTGCTACTCTAGTAAACTTTATTACTCTGCTAGTTATAGGCAGTAGTGTCATCTAACAGGTACTCTGGGCGGGAGGAACAGGTGAGCGGCAGCGTTACGCAACGGGCGGGCTGCCGCTCACCCGTTCCTCCTGCCCAGCGTACCCGTTAGATGACACTACTGGTTATAGGCCTATTCTTATTTCACATACACACATTTCACACACACATTTCACACACACACACACGCCTTTTTTTCTTTTGGATCAGAGCTAATAGCCATAGCTCATTTCTTGCACAGGGATAAGACTACAAAGAGGAAGTGTGGTTGCAGGGTTTGTGTGTCACCCAGCTTAATGGGTTTCCCATGGAATCAGCTTCCATGCAGAGAGGACCCCAGTAAGTGGGAGGTAACCCAGGAACCAACCTTCAGATAGAAAGCCTGGTGGGAAAAATGACTTCCTTTCTGGTGGCACCATCCACCCTTTTCCCAGTTGGCTCATGGTGGCCTGGGGGTACCCAAAGATATGCATTGTGGGAAGGTCAGGTGCATGGGCTATGGGTCTCGCTTCCCACTAACAGAGTGCCACATGCCAACTCTTTTAAATAGTATATTTCAACACAGTGCAAAAGTACATGCATTGGCAGGCAGTGTCTGAAAACAGATATGGCATTATGTTTATGTAGCCTGCCCTGATAATATCTCAATACTTTATATGCTTTCTGCTTTCAAATAAATCAAGGAAAATCAAGTGTTCTATGGCTCTCCTTTCTGCATTCCTCAGCATAATCCAGTGCCAACATTTTTGTTGTATAATTTACATAACTTTTTTTAAAAAATCACCAGACAGATCTGGTAATGCAATACCTAAACATTCTTTCCTTCTCAGGTCACACTTGCCTGATTCCTGCTCGCTCTAGGGTGGAAAACTGAACTACATCCAAGGCATGGAAGTCAGCCAAATCAAACAGTTGAGAGCATCTCCTTCCGCTACCTGTATGTGCATTCCTGGTGCCCTAAAAGCCAAGCATGCTCTGCACTTGAAATATGTCAAAAAATGATCCATGGGGTCTTAAAAGTTATTATTTAAGTGAGACAAAGGAAAATCTTCAGTTTGCTGTTTATTTTGAGAAAGAATCTACACAATAAAAAAATCCCACAATTTACATTCACTTCCAACAAAAATCTACAGAATAATTGGCATTATAGGCAGTGAAAGATTCTCTAGGGGGTGAACTGAGCTTTCCATGGGAGGCAGAATTAATGGCTAGAGAATTACACTTTGGCGCACCCCAGATGTGCAGTTGTTCAGTGGCAAATGTATCTATGAGCCACATCGGTGAATGTCAATGCATGTGGAATTTGCCACCACACTTTCAACCCAATCTGGGTGTTTCTTCATAAGTGCTCTTTCAGTGCAGTCAAGCATTCTCTGACAGACTTTCCAACAGCAGTTTCTTGCCAAATGGGGATAAGAGTTTTCCCCTTATGAGGAAAGAAAACTTCCTGGCTCAGACAAATCAGGTGACTTGTTGCTCCAATGGTTGCAGGGAAGTTTTTCTCCAAGTCGTTAATTTTTGTTCTCTAATAAAAAAGAATAAAAAAGAATGAGGACACAATCCTAACGTGGAGTTTGGCCAGCAAGGTAAGGCCAGCAAAGTTTGGCCGGCACACCATAAAGCACATTTGGACCACTCTCAAAGTCAGAGAGACCAGCACACAGACATGCATCATTCTCCCTGACTCCGAGAGTGGTCCAAATGTGCTTTATGTTGTTGCTTGGGCTGGCCAAACTTTGCTGGCCTAACAGTGCCGGCCTAACTCCAGGTCACACTCGCCAAGTTAGGACTGCGCCCTAAATTGAATAGCAGTGCCTGCCAGTTGATTGCTGGTCAAGATAACCTATCCCAATTAGAACCAGAGAAGGGAGCCTACTGGTGACACTGTGCAATACAATCCCTGCGGGTGCGGAATCACACCATTTCAGCTGAATGGCATCCGGCCAAGCACACCCCTATGTCTTTTGCCATAAAATCCTGCAGACTACCACAAGACCAAGGCCATTTTCAAAGCGGGAACAGAGAACATGGGCAAAGGGAGAACAGCGGGGGTGGGGTGGGAAACTGCACATTCCACGCGTTTTAAGATTTTTTGCAATAAATTTTGAAGAAAAAAATATTTTGAAGGAAAAACTATGCCACAAGATGCCCTGCAAAATCCATTTATACAAATAGCAGCCCAACACTAAGTGGCGGGTATGACAGCAGAACCAAGGTTCTGCTTTCATCATGACCATACTATGATGGCGCATGCATTTTGGACCCTCCATTGCAATTGGCAGCTGCTTGGCTGCCTGCTTGGCTACCGCTTCTCACCCAGGTGGCCGGACAGCTCAGATTTGGGCTGGCAATCTCCTGATACCTGAAGAGGTACACAAGATGCCTCCCCTGTTACCTGGTGGTGGTCTACAATCTTCTTCATTCCTGTAAGTTGCCACGACCCCACAACTGAGGCTTTGCTACCCCACTAGGGTCATGACCCCAAGGTTGAAGAACACTGCCCTAGGGTATGGGATGAAGATAACTCTACAACTGCTCCCCCAAAAGGATGTGGCATGTACTCCGTTGGTGTGGCTGCATCAGCAGGGGAAGGTGGTTAGTTAGGACTGGGCTGTAAAATAACTTGAAAACATCTCCTGGGACAACCCATTTACTCCTGGATGGGTAATATTCTCTTCAGCAACTGATGCGTCCATGAAAAACTACTACTATTGCCCAGCTTCAGTAAGGCAAATCTGTCTTAACAACAGTCATAGTATATTGTACTTGGCTGGTCCAACTCTACTAAGGACGTTTTTTCTCCACGTTCTGTTCTCTGATCAAAAAAGTGGGATTCTTTCCAAGCCAACTGACTGAGAGTTATCCAGGACTCCAGATGGAGCCAGGGAAAGGAGCTGGTGGATTGCAGGACAGGGTGGGCCACACTCTTGGATCCACCCACTTTCTGCCAAGGAGGTCAGAGGTCAGAGCCAGCTACTTCGGCAGTGACACTTTGGATTCATTTGTGGTTTACCCAAAGAAAGAGACAAGTTTTTTTTTGAAACAAGCAAGGCTTTGTTTTTAAAGCATTTCATTGCCATGCTACCTGCCAATAAACATTCCAAAATAAATCTGGAACGGTTTGGTCACAGCATTCCAATTCACCAACAGGTTATGACAAGTACTTACGAAATACATGCCATGTTTCACTGCGACTGCAGCTATTCACAAATGTGCATGAAACCAATGCTGGCAAATGAGTTCAGAGAAGATGGGTTTTCGTGGGGTGATCCCCTGCCATGGTGATGTCCTAGTGTTTCTACCCCACTCAGCCTGTGGTCCGTGCCTGGACAGGTAACCGTCCATCAAAGCAGCCTTCCTGTCCATGAAGCAATCCATCATGCACTGAGTGCTCTCCACAGCCCCAACCAGCCCCTTCCCACCAAATGTCAGCGAAGGCTCTCAACAATTCCTCACTCGGAGGATTCCTCCGACGGCAAGGAAGCCCTTTGCTGCTGAGTAGCTGGAACAGCCAGAATACCACTTTCCTCTGTTATGAGTTAAGAACATTAGAGGAGCCCTGCTGGATCAGGCCAAAGGTCCATCTTGTCCAGCTTCCTGTATCTCACAGTGGCCTACCAGGTGCCTCAGGGAGCACATAAGGCTACAAGATACTTGCATCTCACTGCCACTCCCCTGCATCTGGTTTTCAAGTGGCCTGCTTCGAAAATAAGGAGGTTGCACCAGCCATCATGGCCTGAAGTCTGCAACTGACCTTTTCTCAAGAAATCTGTCCAATCCGCTTTAAAAGGCAGAAGATTTAGCCGAGAGGGTTAATTCCTCCATTCGCCCAAAGATAACAGCTAAAGATCTGAAGGTCATGAGCTCGAGACTACGGAAGTCTCTGTGAGCGGCAGACCTTGCAAACTGCGGCTGATTAAAAGCTGAGTTCCAGCTGCCTCGTGGGAGGAGGAGTGTGATGAAGTCAGCTGTGTCTCTGGTGGGAGCAGGGAAGCCTCTTATCAGCCAGCAGAAGACAAGACGGGTGGCTAAGAAAGAAGGCTAAGTCCAGAAAGAAAGATCTGTATGAGTGTTGTTCTTGAAAGATAGAACATTTCTGTAAATTGTAAAAACCTTCGGGTTTGTGAATAAAAGTCTGCCTATGTTAACCGCCTTGAGTTACAGTAATTAGAGAAATCTAGTGATCTTAAGAAAGGCGGTATATAAATACATGTATTATTATTATTATTATTATTATTATTATTATTATTATTAAAGGCACGTAGGCCAAACACCATCACCACCTCCTTTGGCAAGGAGTTCCACAGATTAATTGAAGTATCTTCTTTTATCTGTTCTAAAGTTGATTGAAAGATCCAAAGAATCAGCCACAGTGCAAAGACACATCACTATTTTGTCTTTCTCTTCTACTCACCTCCAGTAGAAGTGGGGGGAGGGCAGAATCAGTGCGTTTTAAAGTGAAAGCAAGGAGAGGAGAAACTCTACCAGGAGCCAATCTAGGGTGCCAGCTTCCCTCCTGCAAAGACTCTCAACTTGCAGATATCAACAACCATGTGAGTTGTTTTGCAACAACTACATCTTCAAAAACCACATGGAAGATCCAGAACTCATGGAATAAAAGTGAAGAAGCAACTGAGTTTTATTATGTGGGCACAGATAAAGAAACCCACATGGGTTTTGCATCCAAATGACCAGTTATTCCACAAGAAATGCTCATTTCCACCTGGGTTTCTACAGGTACAATCTAGGCCTGACCACAGAGCTTCTTTAGATGGCTGGCTACATCTACCAAAATACTTACCATTGAAACAGCTGTTAAGAGCATTCAGAGTGTTTTGCATATATTACTGCAGAAATCCCTCCTGACTTTGGAGCTTCCCAGTGTTCATCCCATGCTCAAAGGGCCAAAGGCGACATGCCAAGAGCATTTTGCAGTTGGAACTTTCAATATCTCTTTTCCAAAAAGTAGCTATTGTTGGGCACACACACTCCAAATTAGGACTGGAGCTGTAGCAGAGCACATTGGGGGTTACCCCTTCACCCCACATGCCACAGTCCCATTCCAAATCAGTCTCCAATAAAAACTGTTAGGGAAAACTTCCCCCCATGGCTCATACCAACTTCAGAAGGGGATGATTTATATTGGTAAGTTGGTGCAAGAGCAATAGGTTAAATCAGTGGTGATGCGCCATCATGTCATTTTTGGGTCTTCCCTTGCCTTCCTAGCAAGCAAATGAACTTTCACACACTCTCTGAGACAACAGAAAAGAACCCGTGCATAACACTGAAATAAATAATAACTAACAGTGCCTTTCAGCACATTCCTGCTATAGGCAGGGGGCTGGACTAGATGACCTTGTAGGTACCTCCCAACTCTATGATTTTATTATTCTACTAGGTTTTCCACAACCACACACCCTCCTGGCATCGTACTGATCTCTCACCCCATGAGCTTTGGTCACATCATGATGGAATGCTACTTCTTATGTAAACGTGCTGAAACAGTATGCGCTATGAATCGTTGCCCTTCAGCATCAAACTCCCGTGAAACAGTTGTTTTGCTATTCTCCACTTGACAGAATGAGTCACCCAACCAGGGAGCAGGAACACCGTGACGCAATCTTGGTGACTCGTGGCTGCACATTATGATCAGAAAGAGCAGAGAGCGGGATGCTGTTTGTGCCAGCTAGAAGGTGAATACCTGTGAATAAGCCGCATCCTTATTCATTTCTGCATGAATTATTCACGAGTGGCACAAACAATACACATCTGAGATCATCTGCTGTTTGACCCATGCAGGGCATGCCTCCCAGTCAGCCCACAAATGCCCTTCCTCCCGCCCTCCCTCTGCCCAGAACTGCTCTTGCGCCAGCCAAACCCGGCTGGCGCAGGAATGGTGCAGTGTGGGCTTCGGTCACCATTGTTGGGCCGATGCTGCTGAGCCAACACTGCTACTAGTGGCAGCCCAGTGGCAGCAGAGCTGATATGAACCAGCACTGTCCTAACGCCCCGAGTCTCCTTGACTGGCTAACCTTACAGGGGGATTCTCTGTTGCATGGTGTGAATATGAAGGTTTTTTTCCATTCAAGGTGAAGCACACGGAGTGTTCCGACAGCGACATATCGAGGCACTGACCACAGCAAGGCTGTTTAGCGTCAGCGAATTGCTTTGTCATGTACCCTGAATCATGAGAGGGTCGAAGCGTGAGAATCAGCCCTCGGAGAAATGTCACGGCATCAGAAATGAGTCATTAAAAGTGGCGATGAACAAGCAGGTGGAATGAGAGCCACGCAACGCGCTCCCAGCTGAGAGGGGGAAGTCAGTGTGTGACGCGGGAAAGGGCAGAGGCAGGGAGGGGGAGGGACTTGTCAACAGACCTACCCGGTTGCAGGACAGCCCCCCTTGACATCACTGCACGCTCTGGCTGCCTCCTCAAAGTGAGCCAGTGGCATGCAGGGGATGCCACATCCCTGGCTGACCATAAGCAGGGAGCCAATACAGTACCTGCAGCATTCAAAACACGTGTCCTGCAGCCTCCAATGTACCCCGTGGGGGATGTGAAGAGGCCACAAGTGTCACCGGCAGGAAACACTGCTAGAACGATCTCTCAGCTTATCAGATACTGAAATAGCCTCTCATAAAAAAGAAAAAGATAGGTATGTTTGATCTCAAGGAGGAGGCGAGACCACAGAGTTTGCATTGTGCTCTGTAACCTTAAAACCGACAGAGCTGGAATGAGCAGGGATGACAGCATGGCCAGAAAAGGCACTTCCTTGTTAGGGTGAGGCTTGCCCAGTTTTCTTTTCCTGAAGACAGGCTGGCCTTCCTATTTATTTTGGCAACACGTCTTCTCTGTATATCATGCTGCTAACAAAGTACTTTTTTTATTGCAAATGGCAGGAATAATGAGTTCACATATTCCTCTTCCTACCTGCAAGATGGGGACAGCAAACATCATCTCCCCTCTCTCTTCTATATTTTATGGCCCCCTCACTCACACTTGAATCGCAACACAACTTCATTCCAGCTCGTGCCTAAACTGATGGGGAGTTAGGCCTGCACAGTTAGACCAGCAAAGTTTGGGCAGCACAAGGGCCACCATATAGTGTGCTTGGACCACTCTCAGAGTCAGGAGAGTTGGCGCATGTCTCTGTGCTGGCCTCTCTGACTCAGAGAGTGGTTCAGACATTCTTTATGGTGTCCCTTGTGTTGGCCAAACTTTGCTGGTCTAACTGTGCAGGCCTAACTCCAGGTCAGGATTGTGCCCCTAATGGAATTTGAAGTTCAGCCAAACAAGTTCATCAACATCCATGGACCTCAAACGGCAGCAGCAATACACTTCAAAGAAGTATCTATCAGCTGCAGGGTACAATTCCTTGACCAACTTTGTTTTTTGCTTACTTCCTAAAATGTGGCAAACCACATGCACCCTCATCCCAGCCGCAGCTTCTCTGGTTCATAGCCTCTCTTCCTGAAGACAAGAATGTCAGCATCTACTTCCCAAATTCAACAAACCCCTCCCTGTTTGTTTCCATGACACACACACACAACACAAACATCTGTGCATGTAGGTGTGTGTGTGTGCATGCACACACATACACACACACACGCACTGAGGGTCAGTTTAGGGGGACCATAATTCTGCCTAGAATCCCATTCCCTCTGACACAAAAGCCACAGTTTCTGTACAGCCTTCCCATCACAGAGATCTTGAAGTCCAGCACAGCCTTAGGGCTATTTTGCTCCAGAATTGGACAAGGATAGGGAAGCACCCACAAACAGTTGACTTGCCCACATTACTGGCTCCACATTACAAGCAAGCCATTCTAAACTTGCTTCTTTAATATAGATCCATTAAAATCAGTAGGACTTTTTTCATTAAAAAAACCCATGTGTTGAATGAAAGCAATAATGTGAATACTTTTATACTTTTGACTTTCCTTTTGACAGGTAAGGCAAACCCATTGCCTCCAGAAATGCACTTTGCTACTTCTGTGCTTCCCCAGTTTTTTTTGTCTTGCACCACCAGTGAAGTCCAGCTGCCCTGGGATGGTCATAATAGGCTGACCATAATTCCTTTCCCAAACACAGTACCCTTTAAGGACAAGGAAAGAAATATACACAGCCCCCTTCCATTTGGCACTCCCTTCTCAAATTCAAGATCTTCACAGACTGCATTCTGGGTTGGTTTTTTCTTCTCTCTCTCTCTCCATGGTACGGTTTCTGTGCTTTCAACTGCTATGCGACTAGCAGGAATCCAGTTCTGCCTGTCCATGTGGATGTGGAAATAAAGGAACCTCAACCTATTAAATGCCTGCCTGCTTTGCTCTTGTGAAAACTGCAGGAACCTTGCCTGAAGGGTGAGGGGTGCCAGTTCTTGTTCACCCACATTTAGTCCGTATTCCCTGCCACAGCGATGTGGCATGGCTGCAGACGGATCATGTACAACACAGCACATCACTCTTTCCAAAGCAGTTTATTGACTCCCCTCTCCATTCTCCACCCCACCCCCCAGTGCAAGAACCACTGGCAACATTCCAAGGAGAAATGTGTTTGGCATTAAGCCCTTTGGTATGCAGCTGTTTCTGTCTGTGGGGCGGGGGGGGGGAGGGAAAGAAGTGATCGTAATTTAAATTTTAGCGGACATTTCAGTTGTTTATTAAAAGGTGCTGGGGCTCAAACCTCCCAGGGGATCCCTGCCATCTACTCTGCAAGGCATTGATCTTCAAACCAAAGCTATGAGGGGAAGCCTGCATTTTCCCATTCAATGAAGGGGAGGCACTCTGCACATGTCCAGAATGCACGATCATCCTGCCCATAGCTGGCCTACCCATGAAGTGAAGAAGTGGTAGTTTATTTGGGGGAGGCAGAGGACTGACGGTGCATGTCCTCCTGCAGGGGCTCACTGCCTCTTCCAATCACATGCCAGCCTACTTGCCACCTCCACCAGCAGCTCTCCAGAGCCTGGCACACGATTGACAAGGGGAAGCGGGGCTGGTGGCCGAAGCTCTCACAGGATGCCAGCTGCCATCACAGAGCACTGTCCGACTTCTGGTAAGGGGATGAATGTGGCAGCTGTAGTAGCCTTCCTTTCCAGATCACTCTCCAGGTTCTGGAGCACAAGGCTGGAGACATTCACAGCTGAAGGTCCCGGCAGCCAAGAGCTGGATGGAGCTTCAGTTGCCACCATCTCTGACTGCTCTCGAGGCTCTAGAAAGCCATCAAAAAGGCAAAGACAGTCGAAGCTCCTGCCGGCCCTCAGTGAGAAGGAGTATCAGCTTCTGCCAACCCTTCTGGATTGTTCTCTAGAACGGTGGTTCTCAAACCTTTTAGCACTGGGATCTACTTTTTAGAATGACAGTCAATTTGGGACCCACTGGAAGTGATGTCACGGCCAGAAGTGCCACTGTGACGCCAAAGCCTGCTGCTTTCCTGAGAAGGCAGCAGTTAAGTTGGGTTATTTTCAGCCATTCTCCAACAGCAAAGTGAAACAAAAAAGGCTATTTACAACCATGACACAAGCAAAATTACCACACAGCCCTCCGCGCTTCCAGCATCCCATCTTTTCCCTCTTTTCAAAATGGCTGCTCTAGGTGCTTTGTAACCCACCTGAAATTGGCATGTGACCCATTGGTGGGTCCCAACCCAGAGTTTGGGAACCATTGCTCTAGAAGCTGCTGCTGCCTCTCAGCCAGCAGAGGCTTCAGTTGCTGCCACATCCATTCTAGCTATGGAAGATCCAGAAAATCAGGAAGGAGGATGGATGGATGGATGGATGCTTCAATGCTCCTGACACTCCTGCTGGGAGTCCGCAGGCAGGACCTTGTTTTCATGGCTGCTTCTGGGGCCTGGACAGCAATCCAGAAGGGGGCTTGGCAGCAGCGTCCAACCCATGTATTGATGGGCAGATCAGTGGCCAGATTGGTGACTCCTAATGTCGCTAATTGTGTGGTGTATTGGTTAGAGGAGTACAACTGGGGAATCAAGGCAGAAATCCCCACTCAGTCATGAAGCTCACTAGAGACTGAGAAAGGCGGTGACACGCACAATGGGCTCCAGCAGTGGTGAAGCGCTGCTGTGCGGAACAATATGCATGTTTTTCAGCCCTCCCTTGCATTCCTATTGCTCCTTAATGGAGCGATTCTAGGTTCAGGGAGGCGTGGCTGAGTGACGCATGGGGGTGTGGTGACATGCTGGGGGTGTGGTGACGTGACCCCACCCCCAGACATGCTTGGAGCCAGGTACAGCTCTGAGGTTCACTAAGGGTGCAATCCTAACCAGGAGTTAGGCTGGCATAAGGGATTTGTGCTGGCCCAGGAGTGTTCAAACGGGCCATTAAGAGGATTTGGACTATAAGAACATAAGACCACGTCCATGTGCCAGGCTCCCTGACTCCAAAAGTGGTCCAGATCTGCTTTACAGTGCATTTGTAACTCCGTTACAATGTAACTCCTTTTGCCATCCTAACTCCAGGTTAGGATTGCACCCTGAGTAGTCTAGGGCCAGTCTCCCTCGCAAGCCGTTGTGCAGATAAAATGAAGCGATGAGCCATGTATGGTGACCCAGGTTCCTTTCAGGAAGGTCAAGCTCTAAATGTTATACTGTGCAACAAAATAAGGAGAATCAGATTTCATTCAGGGCCGACCCCCTGACTCACTTTCACACGAACAGTGGCGTTCCAAGAGCGGGACAAAGCGCTAGGTTTTCAGGCGCCTGACACACTGTGTAAAGCGTACCCTCCCCCCCTCGCCTTCAGAGCCATTCGCGGCTACGAGAGTAAAGCGAAGGAGACACTTCCGCTTTACTTTCGGAACCGCGAATGGCCCTGAGGGCGAGAGGGGGCGCTTAATTAACTTGGCGCTTTGCCCCCTACCTCTGGGGACGCCATTGCACAGAGAGGCTTTAAAGTGTTTCCGGTCCACAAGTCGAGCCAAGCCGTCGCTCCAAAGCCGTAGGAGTGAATCCCACTGAATTCAGCGGCACTTACTTCTGGGTAACTCCACTTAGGATGGCGCGCGTTTCTCCACGAGCAAACACGCCTGATCTGTGGCCCGGGCCGCCGCCAGCGTTTCCTTCTGGTGTGTTGCTCCCGGCCACTTCTTCGCCCCTAGAGGGCGCGTTGCGGCTGGCCGAAGCTGGAGCCTGCCTGGGCAGCGTTGTCGAGGCTCCCATAAAAGGGCAAGAGGCGGATCGCTTACTCGCGGTCTTTGAGCCTCGGATTGGAAGGCGGCGGGGCATATAAATCCAGGCAGGGAGGAGTGAAACAAAGCAGTGTGCGGGGAAGCGGACCTGCGAGGGAGGCATACGAGGAACTTGGAAGGCGCGCGGAGGACTTGGCTGCCACTCATCGCCCTGCTGAGGCTCCGGACACCTTCGCTTGGGTTGTTTTCTTCCCCCTTCCAAACTGGCAAAGTAATTGGCTTGGTTTTGTCTGAGAAAAGGAGCAGACTCAGGACAGCTCAATGAAGGAAAGAAGAGCGAGCCAGAAATTATCCAGCAAAGCGATCATGGATCCTAATCAAAACGTGAAGTGCAAAATCGTGGTGGTGGGGGATACCCAGTGCGGCAAGACCGCGCTGCTCCACGTCTTCGCCAAGGACTGCTTCCCCGAGGTACGTCGGGGCTTTCTGGTCTCCGAGGAAAGACAAACGCTGTCCATTGGGAGCGGGAGGTGGTGGTTTGAATCGAAGCCTTTCGGCTGACTTTCAGGGCTATCTGTTAAACGCCGTTTAAGCGGTTTTCAGGGGGAAGACCATTTACACAGAAGATGCGGAAAAGCACCCTGAAATCTCGCTCGTGCCATTTGCGCCAGGCGTGATCGTTGTTAATCCGGATCAGAACTCGAAAGAGAAATCGAGTGTTCTTATTAGCGCGATACATCGATCGTGCCCAGTCCCGGTTTAACCCTCACGTGTGACAAACCCCTCGGCTCTTTGTCGATATCAGTCGTGTAGGCTTGTCCTACAATCCACAACTATTCTTGCAAAGCAAGCTTGGGGTTTGTGGTTAAAAAAAAAAATTTAAACCCTATTTTTTTCAGCGAGGTTTCTGTGGCTTATAGTACCAGATCTCTCGAAGCCCCCGCGGGCGCTCAAGGCAAACGTGTCGTTTTTCCTCAGCTTTGAAGCAGGTCACCCATCAGTTGGGTCAATTCTGAGAAGGCATTTGGAGAAAAGGTCACGAGAATGCTTTTTAGCACAGAATTGACACATGTGAACATTATCCATAGAAGGTGGAGAGGACTCCAGCTGCAATCCTATCCACACTTACCTCAGAGTAAGCCCCATTGACTCTAGTGGGGTTTACTTCTGAGTCGGCATGCATAGGGTTGGGCTCTCAGTCTTAAGTGGACAGGGCAGACCTTGGCCAATGTAGAATTTTGGCTTTGAATTTCAGCAGATGCAGTAATAGTAAATACTGCTTCAGCCATTCCTCAAGTAAGTGGATTTAACTTCTGAATGGATAGCAATTTTTTTAAAAAAATATCGGGAATGGTGAAGAGAAAAAAGAATGTAAAGAATCCTTATCTTGTGTTCTCGAATGTACAAGACAGATGTTGTTATGAGTGATGCAGTCCTAATTCTCTTGTGCTTCTCTCTCTTTTGCTGCCCAGAACTATGTCCCGACTGTGTTTGAGAATTACACGGCCAGTTTTGAAATTGACACACAAAGGATAGAGCTCAGCCTCTGGGATACTTCTGGTAAGGGACGTGTGGTGGTGTAGCAGGAATGCCTGCTCTGTTTCCATACCATTCTAGTGACTAATATAGCTCTTTGCATAATTGTAAGCCATTACTAAGATCTCTGTTGTTAACACCCTGCGGAGCGAGTAACTATTTGCCTCTTAGGAACTTCCCCATTGAAAATGACTCTCTTCAAAAATTGGGTCTTATTTCTGTGATACGGTGATTGTTTTCATTAGAGTTACCTGACTCCTCATCCCCCTTCTCCCCCCCCCCGCCAGGTTCTTGGGATAATTAACTGAACAGATGGGAGAGGGTTATTATGGCTATTGTGAACCTTTCATTTTAATATTTGTCACTAGTGCTGTGAAAACCCAGCATGTCTTCTCCCTTTGCTGATTCTTGATTACAGTATACAGAAACAAGAAGATTAGTAACTAGACAAATGTCTGAGCACGTTAGGAAGATTGCTTTGTTTTCCCCCCACCCTCTCTGTGTAAGGGACCCTTGTGTATTCCTAAGAGCCCCAAATTCATAGGAGGACCTTAACTGGAAGGGGTGAGATTTAATGAGCCTGCATGCACATGTGTAAAGTCATGCATGCGCACGGGAAGGATTTTTCTGTAATGCCAGCAGGGGGTAGAAAAGCTCTCAGAACAGATGGTAACAAGATGATAAGGATGAGGAAGTCAAGAAAGCAGCAGTTTGGTGCTGGTTGTGATAGGCAAATTAACCTACACACAGTTGTAGGTACAGCTGGAGACTGTAAAGAGGTCTTTTACCTCCCTCCTCCTCTTTGGGAAACCATAACGGAAATCAATCTTTTGTTGGTTCTGCATCCTTCTCAAATGGGTTGCCTGCCCTGTTCTTGGGACATCCTCTCTTACCTCCCCTGCAGGAGGTTGCTGTGATCTGAAGTTCAGATCTTAGTCATTGTCTTCCAGAATTGTGCTTTGTTCTCTGGCATAGCCTTAAGATGGAAGGGGAAACCCCCAAACTTGGGAATGGGTGGGGGGAGAGATTGAGAGAGATGTATATCCTCTTTAAAAGCAGGAAGAACTGACTTGTAGCTGTATGGACCACAGTGGACCAAGGTCAGCTTCATAGTAAAGTTGGGACCATCTATCAGTAAGTGCTTCGCAGTTACTGCATTTCATGTGCTCCATTACATAGAATTAAAAATCTAGAAGGGAGCTGTAAGATTAAGCTGCTGAATCTGTTGTGTCTGTCTTGAGAGTATTTTTGGTAGGGCCACTGGGGCCCTGATTTGAAATAGCTTTGGGAGTCACATCTGCGCTGCAGCTGAGCCGAAACCGAATACAGTGTGAGATGGTATGAAGTGTGATGGACCGACAATAATGAAACAAGAGACAGAAGGATCCTGAGAATATTTCCAAGTCCTTCTTACAAGGTCTGCACTGGGTGGCATAAAGAGTTCCAGGTCCCATCCTGGGCTGCTTGGGTTTATATGGGAATGCGATACTGAAATAGTTTAGCTCTTGCAGAGAAAATCCAGAGGTAGTTGAAGGCTATAAAGTTCGGTGCCCAATGGGGAAGAGTTTCAAATAGTCTCTCGATACTAATGGCAGGCATAGAGGAATGCAGCCGTGCTCCCCACCAAAAGGAAACAAAGGAATGCGCAGGGTGGTGAGCGCAACCAACAAGGGAATGTGAGGGCTGGCTTTCATCACTTAGACTGAGAAAGAATGCAGCGGGGGGGGGGAATGGGACACACGACCACCCAGAGTGGTAGTGAGCCATCCAAGGACAGAGCTGGAAAAGATGCTCCTGCCTTACAAATACCACCAGAAGTACAGTTGCATCCTTTATGGCTTGGCAAGCCTTTGAGGGGATTGGGCAGGTGCCCAGGCCCAAAATCTGTTTGCGGCACAGCGGACTTGTCCGTTGGGGAACGGAGGCGAAAGCCCATAAAAAGCAGAAGTGGCAAGATTCTGCTTGCCTCGTAAATCTGGCAGCGCTTGTACAGCTCTTTTGAAGAAACCACAATTAAGTCCTTTCTGCCTTTGCAGCCTTAAGAGCGCATTAGTGCTGCTGGCATCCTTGGAATGTTTGCTTCCAGATGTGGATGACAGCTGTGAGGCTGGTCGTTCTGGGTCTTTTGATTCGCTACCCCCACAGAGGAATGCTTGTTGCCTCTCTCACTTGGTGGTGGTGGTTAAACAAAAGTGTCTGCCTCCACTCCTCACTCCATTATTGAAGTCACTGTACTGTATAAAAAAGGGGCCATGTCTCCATAGCACCTTACACTTATTTTAAGAGCATCAGTCTTCATGCATTGTCATTAGTTTTGATGGCATGGGCACTGGGCTGTCGTCTAGCAAAGCTTATGCTATTTATGTTGGTCTTTTAAGGTGTCACAAAGTCTGTTCTAATTAACTGCAGGCTAATATGGCTCTAACTCTGGAACCAACAAAACACAATATCTATTTTTAAAAGCTTCCTTTTCCTTCAACTTGTGCTCTTAAACTGGTCTTCTCATCTCATAACAGTCCTAAACTTGATATTGGGACAGTTGGGTTTAGTCTGCAGCCCTTGGCATAATGATCCAGGAATTGGGTCCCATTGATTTTTGGTGGAATTCCTTCTGAGTAAACACATTAGGGATTAGGCTGCAGTTGACATATGCAACTCATTCTGTGGGCTTTAGAAGTTGGCTACTGGAAGATGCTCAAGGTAGACTATATTTGTCCTGTCTTCATACCCTGTCTTCCTTCCATCAAGGAACTCAGGGTGGTGTGTATAGGTGTTCTTCCATCAGGTATTCTCCCTTCTAGGCACTGACAAATCCCATTGTGCTATATTGGGTTTGCTATGCTCCATAGTCAGAAGTGCCCTTCACTTAAACTGACTAAAGCATAACCCACATTGCAAACATGGGTGTGAAAAGTGACCTTTTAGGAGACTACTTGAATGACTTTGATATCTTAAAACACTACTGTACTTAATTTGTGATTTTGCATGCCTTTGCTTTTTGAAAATGTGGATTTTTGTCTAGATGCTGGTCATCTGGTTCTCAGATCTTGGGATCTCTTTTATGCTTCGTGGTTCTAGCTAAAGATGAGCTCTAGCTACCTCTGGAAGCTGATATTGGGTACTGCTGGGTAATATCCAGGTATCAAAGTGTTGAACAGAATTCCAGCATAGTAGTTTCTCAGTACCTTTAAAGACTGCTTAGGAGTTGAGTTAAGCTTTTGGGCCTGTCTTCAATACACATACAGTAGGTAATAAAAGATCAATGGTTGTTATAGGCATATGGCAGTGGTTCCCAAACTGGTGAGTTGCAACCCATCAGGGAGAATCAGAAGCAAGCCATTTCCCCTTAAGTGGTGGTGGCATCTACAGTGTACTGTCCTTGAAAACCACACTAAGAAATCATTGACTACATTTAATGATGCCTGTTGAGATGTGTACTGGATTTTGGGGGGTGCTAGTTGGCTGTGATATTCCTTAGGAGTATTCCTAAGATATTTCAGGATGACTCCCCAAGGATTAATGCTGGAGACCAGTAAACAAATACGTCTCCTTTTAAATCCTCTTATATCTTATACAAAGACTTTTGAAATACTACTGTCATCAGTTAACTAAACTTTATCCCTTTGAAGCAGGGGGTGTGATAATTCTCCTGCTGAGTACAATAGCAAAAGACCCACAAATGAATACACAAAGGCCGCAGCCTTTTTACAACCTGCTGTTTGGCCTGCCTTGGTTTGATTACTTCTCATATGTTTGTCATCTAGACTCCTAAAAGTCTCTAGTAATCCCATTGAAAGCATGGACATCCTTCGAGGACTACCCAGCAAAAATAGACAAACATCCCTGAAGTGACAAAATGTTGAACAGTTTGAAACAGCATGCTGCCTTCAGTGTGGTTTTACCTCTGGTTTGCTGAATTTGGGTGCAGGATGCAGTGCATCTTGGGAGAAGCAAGTAGAAATCGTGCAGTCAGGTCTGTGTACAGAACGAGGCTTGGAGGAATCTCATGGTTGTGTTCAGGTAGACTACAAACTCTGCTGCTTATAGTTTGGCCACCTATGATAGTCAAGAAGCCTATAACAGTATTTCTCAAACTGTGGGTCGGGACCCAGTTGGTGGGTTGCGACCTGATGTCTGGTGGGTTGCAGAAATCTGAGAGCCACTACCTTGGAAGCTGCAAACCTTACACTTGCTATATTCCTTTCAAAATTAACACTTTGAATTTTCAAGTGAGGATTTTTTAAATTACAATTTAGTTAAGAGCTTCTACATACTATTTTGTCCTAAACTTGCTTTCCAAATGCCAGTTTGCATTTCAAGAGTGGCATTTTATTATGTCACAAGGGTGGCACTTCCTGCTTGATGATGTCACTTCTGACTATGATATCACTTCCAGGTTAATGACATCACTTCTGGTGGGTCCCAACACGAGTGCCATTCTAAAAACTGAGTCCCAATCTGAAAAGTTTTGAGATCCACTGCCTTATAACATGGAATGATCTTAGCATTTGCATATCCCTCTCAGTGTTCAAAGCACTTGACATATCATATTTTGTTATAATTCTTACTTTGTGGGGCTGTTGTAGTATTATGTCCATATATCAGATGGAAGAAGGCATGTTAAAGTTGAGATTCAAGCCAGCAGGGCCTATGTCATCACATTGGGCCCCCATGCTTTGGGGACCCCTTGCCCTGTCGTGGTGAGTAGATAGCTTGCTACTACAGGAAGGATCTCCGTGGGGTGAGTGGAGTGGCTGCTCATGGCACTGTGCCATCTGATCCTGCCTCCAAATGGTCCGAAATGGACCTCCCAGAAACAGTTGGTGATGATGTCATCATGCCACCGCCAACTATTTCTGAGTGCTGCACTTTGCGAGCAGCACCACAAGCGCTGTTCTCACTGTGATTGTATGGTGAGTGGGGGAGGCCGTGGGAAGAGGGATCCCACAAGAATACCCCACATTGGTCCCCGCCACTCCTGGGGCTAGCCCTGCAAGCCAGGGGCTCCCTGATTTATAGCTCAATCTCTTAGAAAATTCACTGCACCAACTCTTGGTATAACACATTTATATGCAATCTGTTCCACTGTTGGACAACCTTTTCAGAGAAGGAATTTAATATGTCTCAAATCATAAGACAGTGAACAGACTTAAAACAGAATAGGGCATGTGTCTGGGTTTTTTTTTTTTAAAAAATACAGATATTTTATTCACTTTCCAAAGAAGTAACTCACCAAATTAGCTGTTCTGCTGCCAGGTTCCCCCCCTTTCTTTTGTAATAGCTGTAGTAGCACTTCTAGTAGATTATTATGAAATTATGTAGGAATTTTGTGTGGCATACTGCGGCAGTAAATGAGCTCATTGCTTGGATGATTATTTAAGAGTAATATTTCATTTGGCACTTCAAGGCACCTTCAAGTTCTATCTCATGGAAGCCATTAAGACCATTTACCTGTTTTGGGCTTCTGTTGTATATCCTATCAAAGCTGAAGCCCATGTGTTTACCTTCTCATTAAAGTGTGTGTGTGAGCATTCAAGTATAATGGAGGCATGTAATGATTGCACAATAAGTCTATATAGCAACAAAGACCATCTGTGGACTTAACTGTACCTTAAGTGTAATAAATTCTAGAATTCTAAGGAAGGCTAAAATTTTAACTGTGGGCTCCAGCTGACTGATCTCAACAGGAGCCAACATAATTCTGATGGTGTGGATTAGCATGTAATTAAAACCCAAAGGACTTTATCTCTTCCAAACAAATTAGCTTTGCTTTAAATCTGATATTCACTGGGTTTTTTCCTTTTATGTGGAATGGATCATAGAGCAGAGAAATAGGTTTGTCCCCTGAGGCATTCTGTAGAAGTTCGAGAATTCTGGTATTCTACAAAATGTACAAATGGGATGATTCTTATGGGAGAACCCATCAGAAGTTGGATTTCATAATCCCCATTGCCCTCCTCTCTGGCAGCCTTCAGCAGTAGGACACTCGGCTCCCTGAATGAACCTGTCTTCGGAAAGCTCAAAAATACTACTGTAGTAAACTCTAGTATGTTCAGACTTCAAAGCCTGCTGTCTTATCCACACCTGGGAGTAAGCCCTGTTGAGTGTAATGGAACTTCTGAGTAGATAGGCATAGAATTGAGCTCTAATACTATCATTGGTCATTCACTAGATGAAAGAAACCTGCCTTCTTTAACAAACACCCACTTCTGAGGGACCAAGTGAGAGATTTATGAAGATCTGAATAAGAGCCATTTCTAATAACAATAAACCTTGTAACTCAATTTCCTGAAAAATCATAATTATCCGATTCTGTTAAAACCAATTTAATTCAGTAGTTGGCCCGAGAGTGTTCCAAACGCGTCTGCGCTAGCACAGGAGTTAGCAGAACCAGGATGGAAACCTGAGGGCAAATCTAGGGTCCGCACCATGTCAGATTATAAGGAAGCCCTGGCCAAGGGGAGCTGGCATGGGGGGGGCGCGGGCGGCACAGTGACATATCATGGCAGGGCAAAGGCTGGGGGAGGGTGGGCTAATGAATGGACAAGCTCAGGGCAAGGATGGGACTGGCCTGGGCAGCCTAGGCCATATTTTAAACCCCTGTTCTTGGCCAGGTTGGCCTTAGCCAGTTGGCTATTCCGCTGGCACAGATCTGAGTAGCCCCATAGGGGTGGCTTCCGTGCGGCATGGAGTAAGGGGAAATAAAACCCTTTACTCTGAGTTGGGCGGCAGTCACCTCCTGACCTGGATATGGCACAGGCCTGTTGGTCTTCCTATTCCAACACGGGATAAGATTGGACTTCCCATGTGGTTTCCAGCTTCAGAAACTGGAAACTGTACTTGCAGAAGGCCTAACTACAGTACAGATATATAAAATTGATTTTATAGTTTAGGGTTCTCTCAAAGTCTCTTGCGAGTATAATAATTTTGAAGAGGATGCAAAAAGCATCTGGAGATTTCTAGTCCCCCTTGCAGAACTACAGGACCCAGGGTTTCTGGAGGGGTGGAGGGAATGACAGTTAAACCAGTACTATACATACTTGACAATACGTTTCATAGAATTCAGTGGGATTCGCTTTCAAGTAAACACACATAGGATTGTGCTGTAAATATATAGTGTGTATGTATGCTCAGAGATAACCTCAGAGACTATTCTGTTTGCAGTAGAATCTCTCATGTATAAGGTCGGTGTAAACATAAAGGTTTCCCCACAATCGAATGGTCTAATCATAATTGATTGTAGGGGGTGGTGCTCATCTCTGTTTCTAAGCCAAAGAGCCGGCGTTTGTCCAAGGACAAGTTTCCATGGTCATGTGGCTGGCATGACTATACACCAAGGCGCATGGAATGCCATTACCTTCCCACCGAAGTGGTACCTATTTAATCTACTCTAATTTACATGCTATGAATCAAGGCAAGCTAGATGTGGTCAAACGTGAGATGTCAAGGCTGAACATCGACATCCTGGGAGTTAGTGAACTAAAGTGGACAGGAATGGGAGAATTTAATTCAGATGACCATTATATTTGCTACTGTGGGCAGGAATCCCTTAGAAGAAATGGAGTAGCCTTCATAGTGAACAAGAGAGTGAGAACAGCAGTACTGGGGTATAACCTCAAAAATGATAGAATGATTTCCATTCGGATCCAAGGCAAACCTTTCAACATCACAGTAATCCAAGTCTACGCCCCAACCACTGGTGCTGATGAGGATGAAGTTGACCGCTTCTATGAAGACCTAGAACAGCTTCTAGAATTAACACCCAAAAAAGATGTCCTTCTCATCATAGGGGATTGGAATGCTAAAGTAGGCAGTCAAGAGGTAAGAGGAATAACAGGCAAGTTTGGTCTTGGAGTACAAAATGAAGCAGGGCAAAGACTGATAGAGTTCTGTCAGGAGAACACATTAGTCATAGCAAACACCCTTTTCCAGCAACACAAACGGCGACTGTACACATGGACTGCACCAGATGGTCTACATCGAAATCAGATTGATTACATTCTTTGCAGCCAAAGATGGAAAAGTTCCATACAGGCAGTCAAAACAAGACCTGGAGCTGACTGTGGCTCAGATCATCAGCTTCTTCTTGCCAAATTCAGGCTTAAACTGAAAAAAGTAGGGAAAACCGCTAGGCCCTCCACGTATGACCTAAATCAGATCCCCTACGAATATACAGTGGAGGTGACAAATAGATTTAGGGGCTTAGATTTGGTAGACAGAGTGCCTGAAGAACTTTGGACGGAGGTCTGTAACATTGTACAGGAGGCAGCAACTAAAACCATCCCAAAGAGGAAGAAATGCAAGAAGGCAAAGTGGCTGTCTGATGAGGCTTTACAAATAGCTGAGGAAAGGAGAGAAGCCAAAAGCAAGGGAGAAAGGGAAAGATATACCCAACTGAATGCAGATTTCCAGAGAACAGCAAGGAGAGATAGGAAGGCCTTTCTAAATGAGCAATGCAAAGAAATAGAGGAAAACAACAGAATGGGGAGGACTAGAGATCTTTTCAAGAAAATTGGAGATGTCAAAGGACAATTTCGTGCTAAGGTAGGCACAATAAAGGACAAAAATGGCAAGGACCTAACAGAAGCAGATGAGATTCAGAAGAGGTGGCAAGAATACACAGAGGAACTCTACAAGGCCGATCTAAATGTTCCTGATAACCACAGTGGGACAGTCACTGAGCTCGAACCTGACATCCTGGAGAGTGAAGTTAAGTGGGCTTTAGAAAGCCTCACTAACAACAAAGCTAGTGGAGGTGACAGCATTCCAGCGGAATTACTCAAAATCTTAAAAGATGATGCTGTCCAAGTGCTGCTCTCCATATGCCAGCAAATTTGGAAAACCCAACAGTGGCCACAAGACTGGAAAAGATCAGTTTACATTCCAATCCCAAAGAAGGGCAATGCCAAAGATTGCTCGAATTACCGCACCATTGCACTCATTTCACATGCTAGCAAGGTGATGCTCAAAATCCTACAAGCTAGGCTTCAGCAGTATGTGAATCGAGAACTACCAGATGTACAAGCTGGTTTCCGAAGAGGCAGGGGAACTAGAGATCAAATTGCCAACCTTCGCTGGATCATGGAGAAAGCAAGAGAGTTCCAGAAAAACATCTACCTCTGCTTCATTGATTATGCTAAAGCCTTTGATTGTGTGGATCACAACAAACTGTGGCAAGTTCTTGAAGAGATGGGAGTTCCAGACCACCTGATCTGCCTTCTGAGAAACCTTTATGCGGGTCAGGAAGCAACAGTTAGAACTGGACATGGAACAACCGACTGGTTTAAAATTGGGAAAGGAGTACGACAAGGCTGTATATTGTCACCCTGCTTATTTAACTTATACGCAGAGTACATCATGAGGAAGGCAGGGCTGGATGACTCACAAGCTGGAATCAAGATTGCTGGGAGAAACATCAACAACCTCAGATATGCAGACGATACCACTCTACTGGCAGAAAGTGAGGAAGACCTAAAGAAACTTTTGATGAGGGTGAAAGAGGAAAGTGCCAAAATTGGTTTGAAGCTCAACATTAAAAAGACTAAGATCATGGCAACCACTCCCATCACTTCCTGGCAAATAGAAGGGGAAGAAATGGAAGCAGTGACAGACTTTATTTTCCTGGGCTCCAAGATCACCGCAGATGGTGACTGCAGCCATGAAATTAAAAGACGTTTACTTCTTGGGAAGAAAGCTATGGTGAACCTAGATAGCTTAATCAAAAGCCGAGACATCACCCTGCCAACAAAGGTTCGCATAGTTAAAGCGATGGTTTTCCCAGTAGCCATGTATGGCTGTGAGAGCTGGACCATAAGAAAGGCAGAGCGTCGAAGAATCGATGCTTTTGAATTATGGTGTTGGAGAAGACTCTTGAGAGTCCCCTGGACTGCAAAGAGATCCAATCGGTCAATTCTCCAGGAAGTCAAGCCTGATTGCTCCCTGGAAGGACAAATGCTGAAGCTGAAGCTCCAATACTTTGGCCACCTGATGAGAAGAGAGGACTCTTTAGAAAAGACCCTCATGCTGGGAAAGATTGAGGGCAAAAGGAGAAGGGGGCGACAGAGGATGAGATGGTTAGATAGTGTCACCGAAGCAATGAATATGAAATTGGGCGAACTCAGGAAGCTAGTGGAGGACAGGGAGGCCTGGCGTGCTGTGGTCCATGGGGTCGCGAAGAGTCGGACACGACTTAGCGACTGAACAACAACAACAAAATTTACATGCTTTTGAACTGCTAGGTTGGCAGGAGTAAGATCTGTGTACCTAAACTTAAACCATTATTTCAGATTATGATGGGTCAGCACCAAATTTTGAGCCTAATATTACTACAATATCACAAAGCATTGTGAGTGTTCTTTACTTCAGAACACTCCACCTTGACAAACACCTTAACTGCTCTGGTGGGGCAGGGGAGCATTTATTTTGAAACTTGCTGGAGTTTTTATGCAACTCCAGTGCAAGGCAGAAGGACTTGTTCAACACTTTGCCTATGGAATTATTAAGCATGTTCTTTAAGTGTTGGTTGGTTTCAGTGACTACACTGAGAGCACAATCCTGGGCATGCCTACTCAAATGTAAGTCCTATTGTGTTCTGTGGGACTTACTCCCAGGAAAGTGTATATAGGGTGGCAGCCTGATTTCATCATAAGCTTGCTCCAGAAATATTTCATTCAACTGAGGATGCAATCCTAACCTGGAGTTAGGCTGGCACAGTTAGGCCAGCAAAGTTTGGCTTGCACAGGGCCACTGTAAAGCGTGTTTGGACCACTCTTGGAATCGGGGAGGATGGTGCACATCTGTGTGCTGGCCTCTCTGATTCCGAGAGTGGTCCAAACATACTTCATGGTGTCCCTTGGGTTGGCCTAACTGTGCCGGCCTAACTCCAGGTTAGGATTGCACTCTGAAGGCTGTGCCTTTTTTTCAAAATAAAAGCTATGTATTGGAATTTAAAGCATATTTGCAATCTCTGTGAAACTGATGACATGTTTTTGTTTTTAAAATCTGGATCTGAAGCCTTGTTGGCATGACAGTGATTATATCAATCTGTGCATTTTTCTTCTGCTTGGGCATGGTTTCAAATTTTCTTACACCAGCTTGGGGAAAGAGATTGAACAGTGTGCTATTGAGCAGCATTGAAAAGGGTCTGTTTAGGCTTGATTCACATTCCCAGGATTCCTCAGCCTCTGAAGATGTTGTTTGGGCAAAGAGATAGAATTCAATAGGGCATTTCATCATTCCAATCTTGCAGCTTTATTCCTAGTTGTTCTCCTATTTGGGCATTGATAAAGGCCCCCATGAGTGATAAAGGCACTCTTGCTGCTGAAAGAAACCAGAAAACCCATTTTTTGTGTAGCCTGCTATTTTGATGCCCTCTAAGCAGATTCACTTTAAGACTGTCATTCATTCCCTCAGTGTGTTTCCAGAGAAGAATGCCAGCCTGTCTTGTTTAGAGCCCAGTTTAAGGGGAAACTGTATATACTTGTTTTAGCACGCAGCATTGTAATGGCAGGAAACTGCTCCATAACTTGGCACGATAAATGCAATCGCAGATCTGACTCTCTGCTATAGGAACGCGATATACATGTGCATGTACATATATGGTATGTTAGGTTGTTTGAAGGGTGGTGACTGAGCACTTAGGTATGTGTCGAAGGAATTATTTTTTTCTGGGCGAGGCTCTTCACTCTTCTCTTGAGCAAGCAACGTCTCCTTCCAAATTTTAATGATCCTTTAAATGAAGAGCTAATCTTGTCTGTACCTGTCTCTTGACTTCTGATGAGAAAGGAAGGTGGCACTTATGCCCAGAACTAAATGATAGTTGTGGGTGGAAATTCCAATAAGATGTATTCTTACACCTGATGCCACAATATGTCAGTGGCATTAGGTATAGGATGTCATATGGGAAAACATAAAAATGGTACACCAGAACTAGTGTGGAGCAGCAGGTTGAAAAATCCATGCTTACATGAAGTAAACTGGTTGATTTGGATCATTTCCCAGCAGAAGCCAAGGAGGCAGCCATCAGTTTTAGAGCACAATCCTAACCTGGAGTTAGGCCGGCACAGTTAGGCCAGCAAAGTTTGGCCAGCACAAGGACACCGTAAAGTATATTTGGACCAATCTTGGAGTCAGAGAGGCCAGCACCCAGATGTGCGCCATCTTCTCTGACACAGAGAGTGGTCCAAATGTGCTTTATGGTGCCCTTTGTGCCGTCCAAACTTGCTGGCCTAACTTGTGCCAGCCTAACTCCAGGTTAGGATTGTGCTCTCAATCCCATTATTCACTGGGAAAGTATGGCACTCCCAACTTGTGTACATGTTGTCCAAAATGTCAGGAGATGCCTGTCCTAATACAGTTAGGATTCTTCTCCCAAATGTACTCTCTCATCTGCCAATCCAAAGGCTACTGGCATCTCACAGAACTGACAATGATAGGCTTATACCATCTTCCCCCCCCCCCCGGCTTTTAACCAGGATGAAAAACATAGGATATTGAGCTAAAAAGGGGGGGAAAATCTCCACTTCCTGCACAGGTTTAAACAGTCTGTTGCTTTTTACTCTTGTGCTGAGAAATGAGCATTCCTCGGTCTTTTGCACCCTGTCAGCCTTGTCAGACATTTCAGAAAGGTCTTGAAAAAGTTTCTGAAATAAGGCTGCAATCCTATACACACTTCCCTGGGAGTAAGTCCCATTGAACTCTATGGGACTTGCATTTGAGTAGATATGTATAGACTGTAAGGCCTAGGCCAGTTCCTGAAGGCTGCGGAGAACTTGGAGGAAAATCTCAAACTAAGCCAACTACCTTCTGTTCACGTGCTCCTGTTTCCTTCAAAAGCAACATTCCTTGGATTCTTTCCTTGTGGTTTTTTGCTGTGCAGCTCAGCTGCTTTCGAGACAAGTTCCTTTTGCTGTTTCCCTTACTACACCCTGAAACAGCAGGGGCTATTTAGCAAGGCGGATATTCTGCAGCAGAGGTTCCTGATCCTGTTAAAGCACAACTTCTAGACAGTCTCAGAAATATGACTTGCCTCGCATCTGCCTGATTCTGGAACTTTTTAAGAACCACCATCTCCCTAACCCAAGGAGTGAATCTGATCTTCGAATGTGCTCTCTTGTGTTATGCCCAATACAAACATGTGAAACAGTCAAAGTATCTAATCCTAACTTGGAGTTAGGCCGGTACGGTTAGGCCAGCAAAGTTTGGCCAGCCCAAGAGACACCGTAAAGTATATTCGGATGACTCTCGGAGTCAGAAAGGCCAGCATACATACGTGCACCATCCTCCCTGTCTCCGAGAGTGGTCCAAACGTGCTTTATGGTGGCCCTTCTGCCAGCCAAACTTTGCTGGCTTAACTGTGCCAGCCTAACTCCAGGTTAGGATTGCTCCCTAAATTAGTGCCCTATTCCATCAGATTCTTGAGCGGGAGAACCACTTCAGCATTTCAAAGTCCCAGTTTGTCTTAAAATATGCCCTGATTCACCAAGCTGCTTAGTCACATTGGAGGCAACCAAAACACCAGTAACCCTCAAGGCAATGTTGATGAAATGACCTGTAACGACAAATTGAGATTCCAGCAATTCATTAAACAGTGGATGCTGCAAATATTTATTTCATTCACGTGGCGAACATGATGCTACTGAAGTAATAATAATAATAATTGGTCCAGGACGTATTAACAATTGCATATATATGTATTCAGTGATGTCCCTATTATGATCAGGGACAGTAGCTAGAGATCTATAAGATTATGGCCCAATTCTAATGGGGCTGAGTGGCAGCAGAATGGTGTTCATCTGGCAGTAACCACCGTAAAGTAGTCAGCACCAGTCATAAAAGGTGCTCCAGGAGCATGTGAACTACTGGAGGGTGGAATAGGGTAGTGATGGAGGCTGCCAAGGGATTGGCAGATCACTTGGCACATCACTGCCAAGGGATTGGCAGATCAGATCCAGGAAGGAGGTGGGTTTGGCTGCAGTAGTGGCCACTAAATCCTAACCTCATCCCCCAGACCCAATGGCATGGGTCCACACTGACCTGGGCCAGCAATTTTGCTAGCACAGGTCAGTAGATCCCTCCATGCTGTGGAGGCTTACCTTGGGTAAAGGAACCATTGTTCCCTTAGGCAGAGGAGATCCGCAACTCCCCCCCCCCCCCAGGATGCAGCAGTAGCCATTTTGGTGCCGCTTCATCAGCAGGGGTGGAGAACAGGATTGTTTAGTTAGTTGTGCCCAAACTGCAAGACCTGTGGCCTACCAGATTGAATGGAGCCTACTAGCGATGTGAACCTATCAAGGGGTTGTCAAGACTCCTGTGTTTCTGGTCCCAGGCAGGCAGCAAAAACAGGAGCCTCACATGGTGATGGGCTGCATTTGGCTTGTTGAATCACATGCTGCACAAACCTGTTCTGTACACCTGTGCTACTACAAGAACACTTCAAAGCCGGGATTGCAAGTGTGCCTGCGGACCAGTCATCCTGGAGGAATGCTGTCTTGCAGCTGCAACCAGGAGGTGCTTGGATTCGGGGAAGGTTCTTGGTAGGCTTGATGCGATGGCTCCGTGCTCATAACATCAGTCTGGACGAGGCTTGCTAATTCTCTGGCTCTGCGAGCTCTCGAAATGCAACTTTGTGTGTGTGTCTTAGGAAATGACCTGGCTTGCTGTTTAAAAGTACGTTTTGTAAAGTAGCATTATGCAGGAGGCACATCTGTGTTGACTTGGGAGGAGCCTCGAGAATCGCTGACCAAGCAGGTTCTAAAAGGTGAACCGAGGTAACCAACTGAGCCTTTGGTTCAAAGGCTGCTGTTACAAAGATGCAGTCCCTTTACTGTGCTACTTGTAAGGCTACTTTAGGAGGAGACTTTAGACGCATTGAGCCTCAATCTCCGGTGGTAAACTGGCCAACTTTCCGGAGTGTTCTCAAGGGGTTCAGAGTCACTTGCCTTTTTCAGTGGAAGCTAAATGGGAGCATAGCCCTGCTTCACGTGGCACATTGGTGGCAGTCCCTCTGGTGTGTGAACTCTCCACAACGTGTCAACTGTTGCCTACAGGAGAGCTTTGCAACAATGCAGAAAGGGTCTTTATGGGCATAGCTACTCTTGGAACTGTCCAATAGTTAAAGAAACAGTCCTGGTTCTAGTGTGCAGGACCTCAAAAGGAGGGGCCATGGAGGAGAAACTACAGGGAGCTACAGAATTGGCAGATGCCTCAGCTGAAACTCTGCAGGGCATCATTTGACACAGCATTTCTTTGCTACTCCTGTAATCCTAACAGATTCCACTTCTTTTCACAGGGTCTCCTTACTACGATAATGTCCGCCCACTTTCCTATCCAGATTCTGATGCCGTCTTAATTTGTTTTGACATCAGCCGTCCAGAAACACTTGACAGCGTGTTAAAAAAGGTACGTGTTTAACAGTAAGGACGATTTGCACATAGGGCTATGAAATGTCACAGCTTCTATCTGTCTATATGATCTTAACGCATTAAAAACCAGGCTGGCTACTGCAGCAGTGCAGGTATTATGCAAAATTGTGGATGGTTTAAATAGAGAGTTTGGGATTTAAAAGGGGGGAAAAAACCTCATTCATTCTTCCACCATGCTTCAACTACATTGGGTGAAGAAAGTGAGACTAATGGAACAAGCCTAGGCATGTCTACTCAATAATAAGTCTCATTTATTTAATTTGCTCCCAGGATAGGGAAGAAAGTTTAGGATTGTGCCCTAAATGACATGGGGAGGGGGAGGAAATGCCTTCTCATTTGGAGCTACAGCAATTGTTTCAAATTTCTGCTGTGATGATTTAGGAAGCGCCTTAATGGATCTTAGAAATTTTGAGAGCTCGAAAATGCTGGAATTGCCTGGAAATACTCTGATTAATTGATTCCCAGCTTTGGGGTCAGGACCCCCAAGTGGGTTGCAAACAGATTTTCAGGAGGTTGTGAAGAGCTTGGGGGCAGCCATCTTAAAAAGCTGGGCACCGCCATCTTGGAAGCTCCATTTTTTGCTTTTGCAGCCGGGAAGCCTGATCCTCCCGCCAAGGGGATGGGCCCGTGTGCAGTTGCAAATGTGCCGCAAAGCACATTGCAGTTGCACAGAGGCCAATGCTGTCAGTGGAGGCTGTTGGGCCTCCACCAGCACTGGTCTTGCACCTGTCGCTTGCGGTAAACTGCAAGGCAGAGAGGGGAGGGTGGCATTTTGGGGCAGAGAGAGGGCGGGGAGGTGGCTCAGGGTGAGAGTGTGGGGAGGGAGTTCAGGCCCCGAAGAGGTTGGCGGATGGAGGAGGCTTCCGGCACATCCTAACTTCAATCCCAAGCCTGACCACCTACCTGGGGCTACTTGAGTCTGTGCCAGCAATTGAACCGCAGGACTGGCCGACCCAATAGAATTGGGCTGCTAAGCTGCAATCTTATACACACTTGCCTGGGAGAAAGCCCAGTTGACTATAATGGGATTTCTGAGTAGACATGTACACGGTTGGGCTGTTAACATGTTAAACATTGTGATGCCAATTGAAACGCACCATTACGGTTGTACATACAAATCTTAGTCCCTGCGGGGATCTAAGCTCTAAAATCTCGGAGGAGGGGGGGCAGCATCTCAGTGGTAGAGCACATGTTCTGTGTGAAGAAATTCTCAGGTTCAGTTGGTTTGATCTGTCTTGCCCATGACCTGGCCTGGACACTTGCTGCCGGCCAAACTAAACAATATAAGGCTAAATGGGCCAAAGGTCTGAGTCAGCATAAAGGCTGCTTTGTATGTTTGATTGGGTTTTTGATCAAGATGGCCCTGGGGAAAATCCCACATTTAATTGCATGCCAACTCAGCAACTTTCAGTGCAGCTCTGTAAGCTTGTAAAATAAGAGCCAGTGGCCACATAATGATGCACACCCACAACAGGAAAGGATTTCTGGAAAGTTCACATTGCATTCTAAAGGCAGTTTCTTTTTAGGTGCTCTACATTATGAAGTTCAATTGACTTCATTTTAAGGCCCCTTCAAAATGATGCTTCCTTATAACAACACAGTCCTATATTTGTCTAACCGAAGTCCATGGTGTTCAATGGATTTTACTCAGGGAAGTGTACATGGGATTGCAGCTCAAGTTTCCTTATGCTGAGGACAGATGCATACATGTGAAATAAATTGCACGTTGATGCAGCACTGGAGGCCCTGGCTGCTGCTGGCTGAACTTTCATTGCTGCCAGAAACATTTCCTGTGGTTGCCACTCAGACAGCCGTGATTTCCCTATACTAGAGCCATAGACATCGCTGTGTATGGGTTCAGTAGTATCCAGAGTACTCAAGAGTTCGAAAGAGTCCTCCTTGCTGCTACTTTGCAGGCACGTTTGTGGGAAATGGATGGTGGAGGAGACTTGAAGGAATACTTGTTAAATCAATTATATAGCAATTCAGACTCTAGTCAGGGGGTAGGTCCAGTTCAAAATGTATCCTAAGAAGCCATGCCCACTGTTTGAAATGTCCAATTTCAAATTCCACTGCAATATTCTTCTCTTCAAGAGAAATCCCTAAGCAAGCTATCTAATAATTCCCTTTCTACCTTTACTTCCTGTCTGAATATTACTCATGTCTGGATCACTATTGCTCCCTATGTCAACAGCACTTTGCAAACAGGTTTTTCCTCATATGATCCATAGAGGATGGCCCAGTAGAGAAGGGGAAAGGTGACACAATTTCAGATTCAATGTCAACAGCTTGACTTTCAGAACGGCTTTAGCAAATCCTTATTTTTCCATATCTACCTACTTTACAGTGGCCTTTAAATGGCTCTAGACTTCAGAATGCCTTCAGACCCACCGAAACTATGTCCTGGTTGGGCTTGGGTGCGGGGCCAGATGCTGAATCCGCAGATGTTGGACCTGTGGATAACATGGGCTCCCTGTATGTTTCGTGTTTATATTCTAGAGCTAATCTGAATTCAGATTAGTGCAGCCGTTCCCATACTGTGGAACTCTGGCCCACCAATGGGTCATGACTCAATTTTTGGTGGTTTGTGAAGCTGCCAAGGTAGATTAGGCTATGTGCATCAAAGGTTAAACAACCTGCTACTTGTGGGGGAAGCATTGCTGCCCAATGATAATTATAGCCACAGAGGCTTGAGCATCTGATAAACATTTTTTTAGGTGGGTCCCAATGCTTAAAAAGTTTGCGAATCACTAAGGAAGCAATCCTAACCTGGAGTTAGGCCAGTATAGTTTAGGACAGCGAAAGTATGTTTGGCCCACTCTGAGTCAGAGAGGCCAGCACACAGACGTGTGCCATCTTCCCTGACTCCGAGAGTGGTCCAAACACGCTTTATGGTGTACCAACCAAACTTTGCTGGCCTAACTGTGCCATCCTAACTCCAGGTTAGGATTATGCCCTAAGTTAGTGTAATGCAGAGCAGGGGAGCGTGTGTGCGTGCATCCTAGCGGAAGACAATATTTTATCTAAATATATATTTGTATAAGACCTGCTTGTAATTTTGGCATTTGGGAAGCTGTTTAAACTTGCTCCTGTTAAACACCCTTGATGATATCTATTGTTCTGCCAGTCATGTAAATGAATCATAGGGGAGGGAGGGTGTAACTTATGCCATGACAACCACTTATTTGTAGGAAATACCAAGTCTCATGTATTTGTCGCCTTTCCTCCCTCACCTCCACAGCCTGTAATGGTGAGGAAGCCTGTAATGGTTTTGAGGTTTCAAGCCTATTTATCAGCAGTATAAACATTTTGCGACGGGAACAACCCCTCCTTTTCCTCAAAAGAAGGTAAAAGCTGCTAAAGGCCAGCTCACACACTTGCCAATCTGAAGATCCTTTCTGCATGGTGGATGAACTCAAAGGCATCGCTCCCATGCGGTGGGGCATAGCACTCGCTATGGGCACTACCAAGGGTACTACTCACCTCTGCCCGCCTGCCCTCACCTCTGCCCGCCTGCCCTCACCTCTGTTTTGCTCCGAAATGGAGCTATTCCAGAAGCAAGGGGCATGGCAAAGCTGCACAGAGGGCACGGTGACCTCTCTTGTCACTGCCCCACCTCCGGCGCAGTCAGCGCCTGCTCCGGCTCTGGATGAACCAAACTGTACAGCTGGTTTCCACTGTCTTTGATGGTGTTGGTGCCTTTAAAGGAGTCACTGATTCCTCCACCATGCAAGAAGCCTCTCCAGGCATGTAAGTACATGTCCTGGCCCAAGGATTGAGTCACATTTTCTCCATTGCAGAGAAGTGGCAGTGGCAGATTCAAAAATTCCATTCTAAACATGACCCTTTCCCTGTCTTGCTGAACTCTGGGAGGAAGCAAGATTATCTCCAATGGAGAGCCCCACCAGCAAAAGATAATTCAGGTTTTTTTTTCTCTCTCTCTCTCTCTTTTAAGCCCATGAAAATTCACTGCAAACAGTTCTATCCCCTGAATAGTGCTTTTAATTACTCTGTTAATGTTTAACAGGTTAGGAAAACATCAGTGTTTTGTTCCACTGTAATGTTTCTATTTTAAATGCTACAACCCATAAAAATGAAGCGTATCTCTCCAAGCAACTCATCTCAATACAACAGTTTTATGGCATCGGTATACTAACAGTAATTTTTTTTGCAGTGGAAAGCTGAAATCCAGGAGTTTTGTCCCAACACCAAAATGCTTCTAGTTGGCTGCAAGTCTGACCTGCGCACAGATGTTAGTACATTAGTAGAACTGTCCAATCACAGGCAAACACCAGTATCCTATGATCAGGTAAATGTTGTGCCATGCTTTGCTTGTTAATGAATGTTATATACTTTTGTATTGATTCATTATTTTTCCTCTTGATAGACAAGGTAGAAAATACGTATTGGCAATCTTGCACTGCTTACAACTATTGCTTGTGAAGGTCTGCACTTTGATGCTGGATCCTACAGACCAGTAGTTCCCAAACTGTGAGCCACGGCTCCCCAGGGGGCCATGGAAACCAGCCAGGGGAGCAACAGAATCCTTGTGAGAAACCTATCGCCTTATACAATACATAGGATTGTAGCCCTAATGGGGAGCCATGGCCAATGACCCAGTAGGTCAAGGGAACCACCAAATGAAAAGGTTTCAGAACCACTAAACTACTGATTCAGGATTATCAGTCAAAGGATAGGTCCTTTTATTATGACCACAAAATTTGGGTGCTGTGAAAGGTCTTTGCTTGATTGGTTCTAATAGTGTTGCACAGACCCAATTCAGACCTATTACAGTGGCAGATTTCTGCATGGTAGAGGCTCATTTTCTATTCCTATTATCACATGGGATTTTCCTTTGGGGAAGGGGAAGAATTGCACAAATGGTGACACACTGATCATGCATTCCTGTGGTGTGCCCCACTCATAAGTGGCATCGTCTTGTGTGTTGAAGGAAGCACCAATCGCTTGGGGCCTCGCTTCCACACCAGAATTTTCTACAATAAGGAATTGAGAGCGCTACATATATTAGCACCACATAACCTGCAGTGTATACTTTATTCACAACTGCTAGTCTTACGTTTCTCCCCCCTCCTCTTTCTCATGTTGTTCACGCTGTATAACTAAATTGGGCATGGCTCCATCTGGCTTCACATGTTCACCTTCTCTGCAAGGAGAGGGGAGCCAAACCTCCATTGCCTTTGCAATGCTAAGCAAGAAAGCAGAGCACTGCTGTTTTCTTTACGAATGCAATGGCATGAGTGTGTTATGTCTCAAACCGTGAATGGGAAATTTATGTGAAGCTAATTGCAGCCTTTCTTCTCCCCATGGAATGGTAAACATTGAAAGACTACATGGTATTTTTTTAATTGTAAAGCTCCGTAAACATGCATCCATATAAGAGCAACAGTCAAATTGCCACCTTCCAAGGCCACCCCAGGCACACGCAGAATAAATTTTTCATTGAAAATAGTGAGGTGGGGGTACTGTGTCTTCAATATACAGTACATACCGGCACACTTCTGTAATGAAATTGCCTGGTCCTGTGATGGTGTTCTCTCTGTTTTGCATATGATGAGGACTGGGATGTTAGTGTCCAGCACTGCAGTCATACATACAAGTTTTGCTGTTTGGAACTTGGCCAGCAATTGGACACAAAGAGAAAACGGTATCCTGTTCATGCGCTGGAAGTTGCTCCTTCTGCTCCCTTTTGGGCAAAGCCCAAGCAAAGGGTGCCCCTCTATTGCTGAGAATTAGCATCCATGTACCCACCTGTTGTACTCAACTGCTTATGAGCCAAACATTTTGACCGCTAGAAAGACTTCAGAGCAGTGAGATGTGAAGAGGTCCAAGGCTGCGGTGGCAGGCTTGGAAGTATGGTGGTGACATAATGACATTGCACTGCAAGGCATTCAGGGGACTCCCCCAGCAGATTCCACCCCCTAACTCTTCTGGGCCACATCTCTGCATTGTTCCAAGGCTGGTAAAGCCCAGGGTATTCCAGCTCTTGTCCCAGCAGGGTCTGTCCCAAGTTCATACAGAATCAGTTTGGGAGGTGTTCAGAACCACAAAGACCACAAGGTTGTACTGCTCTTAGCAGTGAACCTCAAGCAGTGCAGCATGTGGCCTTTCAGATCTGTTGAATGCTGCCACATTAAGGCCTTGGAGGGCTGGATTTTGACACCTACAATTCTTTCTATAATAATGCACAAGTCTTTCGATGATAATCCAAGTCTTTGTGGAATAATGAACAAAGTGAGGCCATCCCAACTTTCTCTTTCTTGCTGGTGTCCAGTGTGTGTAATGATTGTGAGGATCACTTATTGGGGGTTTAATTGGCTAGTAAATCAACCACCATTTCAGAATGAGACAGGCTTTCTGAACACATGCTAACAGAGTTTTTCCAAATTTGGGAAAAGCCAGCATGAATGGGGATTACACGCTACCCATTTGTGTCGTTGACTGCAGTGTTCAACTTATAACCCACCCGCTCTGAGCCCTTTTCCATGCTTTCTTATCTTAATGGGCCTCCCTCAGTCATTCTTGCTCCAGCCTGTACCAGGACACTCCAGGAAGGCATCTTGTTGTCTCGTGTGCTCCTGGAGGCCTCTGGTGGGCCACAGGAAGCTGGACTAGATGGGCCTTTGGCCTGGTCAAGCAGGGCTCTTATGTTCTTATGAAGCAGAGGAAGGTCTTCATTCCTAGACTGCCCTGGTGAACACAGGGTGGAGCGGCAGCACAAAGGGAGTCCTTTAAGGGAGATAAGTGTAGGTGAGCAGGTCGCTTCAGTGACTTTTCATTAAGCAACCCACCTGTTTGATGTCTTGCCCACCACAAATGCCAGTTATTGAAAGTGCCATTTATTGAAAGTGCCAGAACACAACGTTTTACTATTGCAAATTTGCAGGAAAGTTGCAGTCTTACTTTTTTCGCGTGTCAACTGTAGTTCAGAATCCAAACCCATCATAAGCCATTCTGTTTGTGTCAGGGGGAAAAAAAGTCAGGCAGCCCAAACTTACCAGTCAATTTGAAGTGCTGCGCAAACAGTAGTGTGCACTTCAATAGTTAATGCAACATGCTCAGCTTGGCAAGTTGGTTATATTTATCCAGCTGCTCTGGATCCTTGTAAAAATCCTTGACCTGCTCACAGGCCAAAATATCACATGCTTGTTGCATCAAGCTCATAGTTCCAGAGCTGTTTAAAGAGCTGTCATTTGTTATTCATCCCTTCCCTAACGGTCTTTGCCAGAACTGTGCATGACCAGATTCTGCTTAGGAAAGGGTGCAGGAGCACCATTGCTGGGGTTTGAATGGCAATGCTGCTTGAGATGACTGATGCGATTGCTGTGGAAGGGCTCAGGACATAAACGTGGCCATGGTTTCTTGCCATGAGTGCTCTGGGAGCTCCTACAGACCGGAAGTACAGAGGCGTTGCGCTTATGCAGTGTGGTGATGCGCCTGACGCGGGCACCGCCGAGGGAGCTGGGCATGTTGGCAGTGAAAACCGGCGCGGAGCTGGGCCTTCTCACCTGCCCTTGCCTCCAGAAGCAGGGGGTGTGGCAAGGCTGTGCAGAGGGAGCAGTGATGTCTTTCTTTACTGCCCCACCCTGAGCGCAGTGGGAGCCTGCTCCAGCTCTGCAGAAGTACATGTAGAAGTACATGAAGTAAATTTGAAGGCGTCAAATTTACATTTGCAGCTATGTTTGTATTCCTCAGTTCTTCTCTTGGAGAGGTAGACATGCAAGGGCTGTTTTTGAGCATGATTACCTCTGCTAGTTTCCAGCTTCAGTGCAGGAAGAAACAGATGTGAACAATGAATCCTGGCTCTCAATTACTTCCTCTATTTTAAAGGGGGCCAGGAGCAGCACAGAGAAACTAAGGATGCAATTCTGTAAACACTTTCCTGGGAGTAAGCACCATTGACCATAATGATTATAATTCTCTTAAGGGCTTCATTGCTTTCCCATTGGGTTTTCACAATACTTAATGCATAAAACCACTACCCAGCAGTAATGATATTGCTGACTTAAAGCTCTGTATGGACTTCTCCTGATGGTTTTTTTTTTTAATTCCTCTGTGTATTTTTTTTCCTCTTTTCAGGGTGCAAATATGGCTAAGCAGATTGGAGCAGCCACCTATATAGAATGCTCAGCTTTGCAGTCAGAAAACAGTGTAAGAGACATTTTTCATGTTGCTACTTTGGCCTGTGTGAACAAAACTAATAAAAACGTTAAGCGGAACAAGTCTCAGAGGGCAACCAAACGAATTTCACACATGCCGGGCAGACCGGAACTTTCTACAGTCACTACAGATCTGCGAAAGGACAAAGCCAAGAGCTGTACGGTGATGTGAAGGATTCTGTGTTCCAATGGATGCAGCAAGGACTATGTTTGGGTGGGATGGGTGAAGACTCCACAAGAAGTGCCCAGTGAGAATGGTCTGTTGTATGGGCAAAAGTCAACACTTCAAGGCCGTGGTTCACCTTCTGTAGGCAAGAAACTGTACTTGGGTGATGGTATGTCGTGGAAGCGGTGGGAAGCGACGGATTCTGAAGGGATGTCAATAATGTTACTTGGATGAAATACCAAATACGAAGGAAACTCTTTGATTGTAACTTAAGAAGCGAAAGGATTGGTAGCATCTGAAGAAATGATGTCCTGGTGGATGCTTATTTTTTAATCTATTTTTGAATACCAACATTGATTTTGATTTACATGATAAAATCTTGCTTTAAAAAAAATAAATTCAAGGTATTCCTCTTCTCACTTCATTGTGAGCTTGCCCTGAATGATACAGTTTGGTTTTTCTAAGGAATATGATTGCTTTTGCTTTCTCCTTTAATAAAAGTAGGGAAATGTATTATGGGTCATCCAGAGGAAAACACTGTGTTAAGAGGCTTAATAAAAATCACTTTTCTGAAATGTTTAGAGAAGGAAAAATTTAAGCAAGCCAGGAATGAAAAGAGCTTTCAGAGACTTCGAATGATCAAAAACCCAGGAAGAAAAGAGAGGAGAAACGTCTCTGTTCAAAGCAGATTCACTTTCCTCTTCATAATTGCGACCACAATAAACATTTTGGGAATGATCTGAAAGCTTGGTTTTCATGGCTTCTGTATACGGATTTTGTATACTGTTTGGATGTCCTAGGTTGAATTACAAAGCCTAATGAATGGTGCTGTGAGTTAGTTATAAACGGTCCTAAATTAGAAAGGAATGTTAGTCTTTTTGTCCTCCGAATCTGCTCCTTTGGTATGAAGGAGGCACAAACCTCAGCACTGTGTACCGAAAGAAGTGCTGTTCTGCTATATGACTTTTCTACAGTTCTATACGGGGTGGGTTTTTTGTTTTTTAAAGCTAGCACATGAGCCAACATACCCAATAATCTCCATGATGATGATGCATCTCTCGAACGGCTGAGTATGGAGGACCATTTCGTATAACACATTTCTGTTGATTTGTACTGAGCACTCTGAGGAAATGGGGGTGGGCGAGGGAGGAGGAGCTTGAGGAACAGTGGAGCCTTCAAGGGGTCCCATGTGGAAACTGGATATTGCATTAATCCTATAGGGCCAAATGCAGGCATATCCAGACAATGATCATGAAACATTATTTGTGTGACCCAGATTCTGTCAAATTCCTTTTCACTGACTGATGACTATTGTTACATCCGCGAAGCCAATCTGGAAAATGGTTTGCAGATGTTGTTATGCTTGAGAGGACACAGTAGTCTCTCTCTCTCTCTCTCTCTCTCTCTCTCTCTCTCTCTCTCTCTCTCTCTCTCTCTCT
>JAJKFI010000047.1:4328-31828 GCA_029204185.1 Lerista edwardsae
TAGGGCTAGGGCTTGGTCTAGGTCTAGCCTTTGGGTTAGGGCTAACCTTAAGGCTAGGGCTAGTGCTAGCACTGGGGCTAGCCTTAAGGCTTGGGCTCGCCTTAAGGGCTAGGGCTAGCCTTAGGGTTAGGGCTAGACTTACAACTCATGCTAGCCATGGGGCTAGGGCTAGGGCTAACCAGAGGGCTAGGGCTAACCTTAACGCTGCGGCTTGCCTTCGGATAAGGCTAGACTTAGGGCTAGGGCTAGCCTTAGGGCTAAGGCTAGACTAAGTGCTAGGGCTAGGCCTAGGCCTAGAATGAGGCCTAGGGCTAGGCCAAGGGCTACGGCTAAAGCTAGGGCTAGCTTTAGGTCTATGGGTAGCCTTTGAGCTGGGGCTAGGGCTAGATTTAGGACTAGGGCTAGGGCTAGGGCTAGTGCTGGGGCTAGTGCTAGGACTAGCCTTAGAGCTAGAGCTCGGTATATGGATAGCGATAGGGATAGGGCTAGTCATAGGTCTAGGTCTAGGGCTGGATTTAGGACTAGGGCTAGGGCTAGGCCAATGCTAGCCATAGGGCTAGGGCTCTGGATAGAGATAGGGATAGGAACAAGGATAGGGCTAGCCTTAGGGCTAGGACTAGCCTCAGCGCTAGGGCTAGGCTAGGGCTAAGGCTAGGGCTAGCCTTTAGGCAAGGGCTAGGGCTGTGGCGATGGCTATGGGTAGATGGCTTAAGGCTAGGGCTAGGGCTGGTGCTAGGTCCATGGCTACAGACAGTCTTAGGGCTAGAGCTAGCCTTAGGGCTGGGCTAGTGCCATGGCTCTGGCTAGCTTTAAGGTTCAGTCTACACTTTAGGCTATAGGGCTAGCCTTGGGGCTGGGTAGTGATATGACTTTCACTGGGTAGTGATATGCCTGACTTTCAGTGATATCACTGTGATATCACTGGGTAGTGATATGCCTGACTTTCGGGTAGGGCTAGCTTTAGGGCTAGCCTTAGCGCTAGAGCTAGCCTTAGGGCTTGGGCTAGCCTTAGGACTGTGACTAGTCTTAGGGCTCATGCTAGCCATAGGGCTAGGGCTAGCCTTCGGGCTAGAGCTAGCTTTAGGGCTTGGCTTAGGGCTATGGGTAGGGCTATTTCTAGCCTTAGGGCTAGCGCTAGCCTTAGGGTAAGGGCTAGGGCTAGAGCTCGGTCTAGCCATAGGGCTAGGGCTAGCCTTAGGGCTAGGGCAGGGGTAGGGCTAGGGCTAGGCTTAGGGAAGGGCTAACCTTAGGTCTATGGCTAGGGCTAAAGCTAGCTTTAGGGTTACGGCCAGCCTTAAGTCTAGGGCTGGGGCTAGGGTAGAGCTAGTCTTAAGGCTCGGGCTAGCCTTTGTATTAGGGCTAGCCTAGGGCTAGCCTCAGGGCCATGGCTGGCCTTAGGGCTCAGGCTAGGGCTAGCCTTAGGGCCAGAACTGGGCTAGGGCAAAGACTAAGGCTAGAGCTAGACTTAGGGTTAGGGTTGGCTTTACGGCTAGAGCTAGCTTTAGGGCCTGGGCAAGGGCTAGCCTTTGGGCTAGGGCTAGCAGGGCTAGAGCTAGCATTAGGTCTAGGGCTAAAGCTACTGCTAGCCTTAGGGCTTGGGCTAGGCTTTGGGCTACAGCCTGTATTAGGGCTAGTACTAGCCTTAGGGCTAGGTCTATACTTAAGCCAAGGTTAGGGCTAGGCTTAAGGCTAGAGATATGGCTAGGGCTAGCCTCGGGGGCTAGGGCTAAGGCCAGAGGTAACCTTAGGGGTAGGGCTGGACTATGGCTAGTGCTAGGGCTAGCCTTAGGGCTAGGGCTAAACGTAGGGTTAGGGTTAGCCTTAGGGCTAGACTTAGGGTTAGGGTTATCTTTACGGCTAGGGCTAGCCTCATGGCCTGGTCAAGGGCTAGCCTTAGGGCTAGGGCTGGTCTTAGGTTTAGGGCTAGGGCCAGGGCAACCCCTAGGGCTAGGGCTAAAGCAATGGCTGGCCTTAAGTCTAGGGGTAGCCTTAGGGCTAGGGCTAGATTTAGGACTAGGGATAGTTCTAGGACCAGAGCAAGGGCAGCCTTAGGGCTAGGACTAACCTTCGGCCTAGGACTAGAGATAGCCTTAGGGCTGGGGTAGCATTAGGGCTAGGGCTAGAGCTTGCCGTTAGGGATATGGCTGGGCAAGGACTATCCTTAGTGCTTGAGCTATCCGTAGGGTAAGGCTGGCCTTAGGCCTAGGGCTAGACTTAGGGCTATGGCTAGACTTAGGGCCAGGACCAGGGCTAGCCCTAGGGCTAAGGCTAGACTAAGGGCTAGGCCTAGAATTAGGGCCAGGACCAGGGCTAGGCCTAAGGCTAGACTAAGGGCTAGGCCTAGAATTAGGCCTAGGGCTAGGCCTAAAATTAGGCCTAGGGACAGCCGTAGGGCTAGGGCTAGCCTTAAGGCTAGGGCTAGGGTTTCGGCTCGGGCTATGGCTAGGTCTAAACCTAGGGCTAGGGTTAGCCTTAGTGTTACAGCTAGTGCTAGTGCTAGCCTTATGGCTACATCTAGGGCTACCCTTAGGGCTAGGGCTGGGCTAGGTCAAAGGCTAGGGCTAGCCTTTAGGCTAGCGCTAGGGCAAAGGCTAGGGCTTGCCTTAGTGCTAGGGATAGCCTTAGGGCTTTTGCATTATGGCTAAGGCTAGGGCTAAAGCTGGCGCTAGGGCTAGGGCTATTCCTAAGGCTAGAGCTAACATTAGGGCTGGGGTAGTGCCAAGGATACGGCTAGTTTTGGGTTAGGTCTAGACTTCAGGCTAGGGGTAGGGCTATGTCTAGGGCTAGCCTTGGGGCTGGGCTAGTGATAGGGCCAGGGCTATGGCCTGACTTAGGGCCATGGCTAGCCTTACTGTTTGGTCTAGGCTTAGGGCTAGGGTTAGAGCTAGGGCTAGCCGTAGGGCTAGGTCTAGGACTGGGGCTGCAGCTAGCCTTAGGGCTAGGGCTCAGGCTAGCTTTAGGGGTAGGGGTAGCCTTAAGGCTAGGGCTGTGTTAGGCCTAGGCCTAAGGCTAGGGATGAGCTAGGGCTAGCCTTAGGGCTAGGGTAGCCTTTGGGCTAGGGCTAACACCAGGGCTAGCCTTAACTCTAGGGCTAGACATAGGGTAGGGCTAAGGCAGGTCTAGGGCTAGCCTTAGGGCTAGCCGAAGTGCAAGAGCTAGCCTTAGGGCTGCGTCTAGTCTTAGGGCTCATGCTAGCCATGGGGCTAGTGCTTGACTTAGGGCTATGGCTAGCCTTCGGGTAGAGCTAGCTTTAGGGCTAGAGCTGGGGCTAGGGCTATCATTGTTAAGGTTAGCCTTAGGGCTACGGCCAGGGCTATTTCTAGTCTTAGGGCTAGGACTAGAATTAATCCTTAGGGTTAATCCTGCATTCACTTGAACCAGCACATCCACTGCCTCCTCGGGGTGATCTTCCGCATTTTCCACTACACTGACCTTAGTTGCACATTTGCACCTCCTCAGTTTTAGGCATATGAAAACACCTTGAATTTTTTCCAAAGCATTTATCTCATTTTGGAGGTCCGCTGAACACTGTGCACAAATGCACCATTGGCTGTGATGCATAAATACATCTGGGGTCAATAATAATAATAATAATAATAATAATAATAATAATAATAATAATGATTGTATTTATATACTGCCTTTCTTGAGATCACTAGATTGTCTGTAACTCAAGGCGGTTTACATAGGCAGACTTTTATTCAGAAACCCAAAGTTTTTTACAATTTTATAGAAATGTTCTGTCTTACAAGAACACTCATATGGATGGATCTTTCTGGATTTAGTCTTCTTAGCTGCCAGTCTGTCTTCTGCTGGCTGATAAGAGGATTCCCTGCTCCCACCAGAGACGCAGCTGACCAGCACACTCCCCCTCTCACGAGGCAGCCGGAACTCAGCTTTTAATCAGCCACAGTTTGCAAGGTCTGCCGCTCAAAGAGACTTCTGGTAGTCCCGAGCTGGTGACCTTCGGATCTTCAGCTCTTATCTTCGGGCAAACGGAGGCATTAACCCTCTCAACTAAATCTTCTGCCCAATAATGGGAAGGGCAGCAACCACTTGGTTACTGAAAGCACCACCCTTTTGGTAGCACCACTTCTGCTGATGCACTGGGAAGGAGAGATGGAAGGAGGCCTTTGAAGGCGAGGAATGATACAGAGGATGAGCGAGTCAAAGAAGGGTGTGAAAGGGAGAAGGGAGGTGCCAGGAGAGCCCAATTATAACTTAGGCCATCCTTCCAACAGGGCTGCTTCTGCTGAGGCATCACTTTGCAAAGCACCTTTCAGCTGCTGCGTTGCGACATTACACTTCAGCAGAATGGTGCTACTGAAAGGTACAGCCCACAGGATAATTAAGATCTCTCATATCTTGAAAATATGATCAAGGTTTGCATATTTTCTCTTCTGTTATTTGAAATTAGGAACTCTCAGGAAAGTGAGAAAAACGTGCCTATTTCTGGCCACCACCTGCTTAATGACATTAATTTCTGCATAATGACATCACTTCTAGCCCTCAACAGGCACCATGAATGCTATTTGGCCTGCTATATGAAATGAGTTAGACACCCCTGCTTCTAGCTATTACTTTGCAAAATATCCAAAAGTAAAATAAAAAACAATGTTGTTTTCTATGTATCTTAAGAACAAGTTGAAACAAAAGTATTAGAAAAATCAAACAAGCAGGATAACAAATTTGACATGTTTCAGTTAATGACCTAGCAACAGACCCTCTTGTTTCTGGGTAAGGGAATGAAAAATAAAAAACTCTCCATCATAGTATTCTGTCAACCTACTCATCTTGCAAACTAGACACCCTTGCAACCTCATCTATCCTCCCTTCCATAGTTCAGTCACTGGATGGAGACAGAGAGGCAGGTACAAGCAATGAACGGAGACAGACTCAAGTCTGGATTGGCAATTCAAAAGCATAAATGGATTGGAATTAATTGCTGTGCCTCATACTGCCTGGTCTACATAAGAGCTTATGAAACTAATTGGGCTGACAAAACTGATCAGGGAAAGAGGATTTCTCCACTTCAACTGGCGTCATTCTAAGAAGGAAAAGCTCCCTCCAACTGCCCTCCTCCTCAAGCAACAAGATGCTGAAGCCATCTCTCCATAGTGGCTGTGCAAATACCAGTGCAAAGGCTGTGCAAATACCAGAATGCCTGAGGAAAATCACATCAGGATGACTGGGCAACAGAATTTAACATTAGGAACCCAAGGCAAAACATGATATAGCTGTTTGAATAATGTTTCCTAAGCCGGACAAGGTTTCCTGAGAGCAGGCAGCAAATTCTTCCAATGGAATTTCCAGCAGTACTTAAGAGCTGACATTGATCTGCAATCTGCTTTTCTGTGGTTGTGTCACAGATTTATGTCAAAGGGATTCCAACGTTTTATGCTTTTGAAAAACTTCACCACAGCTGTGTGATCACAATTTTATTGGTATTTACAACAAACAAAACATTAAAAAAGCATATCAAACCACTTGATCTTTTTCTAAACAAAGCTAGTAAGAGCAGAATACAGGATCCAGCATTAGGTTTCCCTGTTCTTTCTATCCTTGCTCTACATTGACCATGGATGATGCTTTATATGGCAATTTGTAGGGCCCTTGCCTGCATCCCTAGCACTGCTGCAGTGTCGCACTGGCCCAACAAGGCAGAACATTACTTTTAAATGCCAAGTGAGAAAAGCTACACAGCTCTGCCCCACTTGCCCAATTCCAAATGTCACAGAACTGCAGTACCCACCACCACCAACCTTGGCTGATTTTGCTGCAGCAGATGCCATGAGAAAGACCTGGGCAGACTTTCCTATTTAATACCATTAAGATGCTATATAATGCATGCTATATTAAGGGAAACTCGTTATAAGAAATCAGAAAGCACTTAGAAAAAATTCTTCCAGCTTTCTTTTGAACTGCCCAACCTTGAAAGTCATGCTATGGATACTTTACAAGAGAACATGTCATGAGGCGAGGGTGAAGTGGCTTCCTAGGCAGTAGATTGATGGGGTGACCTATACATGTCTGACTGCTTTCAGTCAACTCTCACCAGGAGCAGCAGCTGCTGCCTTTTTCCAGTCATCGTCCAATGGAAGACCTAAATGGAGAATAGTGTGGTTCTAGAGTATCTCACTCTAGGCAATCCTACTCTACCCTACCTTTTTTCCCTTCACTTGCACCCTAGGCTCAGCCAGGACTGGAGTGAGCAAGATGCGGCACTGACAGATTGAGGCAGAACATAGCAGCAAATTGATTTTAATGCCATGGAAGAGCTAGCTAGTTTTCCCCTGCTTATCCAAGCTGCATGTCAAGTTGCATGTCAATTTAGCTGCATGTCAAGTTGCACGATTGAAGCACATGCGCTCTCCCATGTCTAAGTAAATGGAGACGTGAGAACACACTGCCTCAAGAGAGGGGATGGGAGGGCCTTGGATGGCCAGTAGAGCCTGTGAAATACAAACCATAACAAAAACATACAAGACAGCTCAGAAAAAAATACATTTACTTGGAAGTTTTGGAAACTACGTAACTGGGAAGTCAGTAAGGAAACAATCTTGCTGAGAAGCCTTCTGATTTTTAGCAGATAATTTCCAAGTTGCTCCAAGAAATATGGATAGGAGGATAGGTTTTATTTCTCTTCCAACCTGAAATGAAACAGATGGCTGTTTACATCTTTGTTTTCCAGCTATGCCATTACTGCTACATTGGACAGTAAAAGGAGACTTTAAACAGATACAGCACTGATTTTTTTTTTTTTGCATTAAAATGAAGCTACCTGCACTAACCAAAAGAAAAAATGCCATCATTCAAATAGCAATGAGACTGGAGCCAGTAATCAAGCATAGGTCTACCTATATATTTGTAAAGAGAGCAAATACCTTGGCAGTTTGGCTCTGAAATGTGGTTTCCAAGAACTTTTCCTGGATTTTCCTTTTCCTGGACCTTTAAAGGGATTGTAGCCCAAGGGGAAGAGAAAGAAACCTGAGGGCTGTTGGGGAAGAGAGGAGATGGCCCAGAAATCAGAGGTGGTAGAGGTTGTAATTTTTACTAGCAGTTTGGCCTGTCTTCTGGGACTTTTTTCATTTGGTGCCAAGAGGATGGCTCAGAGAGAAGAGACTTTTGCTGCCGCAGCTTTGCTAACTCAGTGAAAGGTATAACGGCCCTGTTTTTTTTCAAGAGACCATGAGACTGGACACCTCAACAAAGCATGTGCTGAGAAGCATGATTTAATATTGCATCATCCATTTCATGACTGGGTAGAGGAGATATGAAAAGGTATGAACCCGATCCAGTGTATGTGCCTTGCCACTGACCATTTGCAGGAGGAAATGGTCTTCCATGTGGACTTCCTATTTCTTCCTCCCACCAACTATGAAGAGAAGTTGCAATGCCTTTCTGCAGTGTTTCTCAAATTGTGGGTTGGGAACCACTTGGTGGGTCACTACCTGATGTCAGGTGGGTCACAGAAAGCTGGGCACCACCATCTTGGAAGCTGCAGACCTTACTCTTGCTATATTCCTTTTTGAGCATCAACAGTGTGAATTTTTAAGTGAGGTTTTTTAAAATTCGTTTTTAGGTTAAGTGTTTTTACATATTTTATCCTAATCTAGCTTTCTGTCAGGGATGTTTCACGGTTGTGCAATTGCTGCAGTCCAGGAATGCCAGTTTGCATTCCAGGAGTATCATTTGATTACATCACGGCACTTCCTGCTTAATGATGTCAGTTCTGGCCATGATATCGCTTCTGGTGGGTCCTGACAAGAGTGCCATTCTAAAAAAGTGGTTCCCAGCATTAACATCTTTGAGAACCACTGCCTTACAGAACAATTCTAGCTAAGTATTTTTAGTTTTAGATAGCTTTCTGATTTTTCTTGTGTGTTTATGTCTCATTATGTGTGTTTATGTCCCTTTATATCTTTTATCAAGTCCTCATTGGAAGGCTCCATGCTGTCTCTTACTTCTCTTAGTAAACTTTTTAAAAATGTTCTTGTGAATTGTGTGACTTGACGGAGAGAATCATTGCACCTGATCGGGTAGTTTAACTGGGGCTAGCATGTTACTAGTCGGGATGAAAAGGATTGAATGCCCCAGCCCTAGTAGTGCAGCGCTGGGACTCTCAGCTTCCCTCTTTGAATTGAGAAAAGAGGGCTAGAACAAAGTGATGATGGCAAATACCAAGGACCATTAGAATATCCTGTACAGGGGGAAGGGTATTCTAATGGTCCTTGGTATTTGCCATCATCTCTTTGTTCCAGCCCTCTTCTCTCAAATCAAAGTAGATTCCCAAGTGCCCCAGGGAGGGCTGGCATAGAAGGGACAGAGCTAGGGGCTTGGGGCTATTCAGTGGGATAATCTACCCAAAAGGAACTGAGAGAATATGTCCCAGCATGCACAGCATTTGATTTAACACAACCAAAATACATGTGCACAATGCAAGTGTTTGGTTGATATTTGCCAGATGGCAGAAAGTCCCTTGCTTGTCCAAGAGACCAAGCAAGGACCCACTTTCAGGTAACTCTCTAGCTTTGCACACTCCTGGATTCAACATTTTCCATTTTTTATGCTACACTTCAAAAATATCTGAAGCAAAGTATAAACAGCTTAGAAGAGCCCTGCTGGATCAAGCCAAAGGCCCATCTAGTCTAGCTTCCTGTATCTCACAGTGGCCCACCAGGTGCCTCAGGGAGCACACAAGACAACAAGATGCTTGAATCATGTTGCCACTCCCTTGTACCTGGCATTCTGAAGTAGCCTACTACTAACATAAGGAGGCTGCACCACCCATCATGGCCTATAGCCCACGATGGATTTTTCCTCCAGATTTTTCCCTTTTAAAGGCACCTAGGTCAGATGCCATCACCACCTCCTGTGGCAAGGAGTTCCTTAGGTTAATTACCTGCTGGGTCAAAAGCTTGACCTGCCTCTCATCCCATGCATGGAGAAGACAGACAGTAGACTAATAGTTTTCTGTAGGATTTTAACTTCTAGCTGTCCCATATATGGACAGGGCTCGAATGGAATTGTAAATAATAGGCACTACAATCATCCAGGAATGTAAGCCAGAGAGTGAAGCTCCTGTCTACTTAAACTGTTAATTCAGCTTTTTCCACAGTAGCCCCAAATGTATAGCATTTCCAACCATCTGACATCTGCCAGATTCACCATACATGGGTCCTTTAAGTGTATCATAGACAGGCATTTAACCATTTAGCTTACTTGCGTTCCAGGGATTTCATCTGAAGTGCAACTGTTAGTGCAGCCACTGGAAAGCTCATTAGCACTGCAGCCTGATTCAGTGGTTCCAAAACTTTTAAAAAGTGGGACCCACTTTTTCAAATGACACTATTGAAACCCACCTAGGTTTATGGAACTTAAAAAAGAGATCTAGAAAGAAATTTATTTACAAGTAATAACCAGAAAAAAGACAAATATTTCCGTATATTTTCTCATGCTTGCACACTGCAAAAGCTGAGCTGTTTGCAGAGCAATTAGCAGCTATCTGATTGTTTTAATAGCCTCCAGGCTTGAGAATCTGAATTTTCACCAGAGTTTTCAATGGAGGCGCTGCTCAAGGCTTCACAACCCACCATTGGGATTGGGAACTACTGGCCTAATCCATTCCTTCAAATTGTGAGTGCTAGGGGCAGTGAAAGTGTAGCCCAGTACTGAGGGCAAAATGATGCCCTGGAAGTGATGTCACAATAGGAAGTGACATCATGCCTGAACTCTTCAAAAAGGTGAAAAATTTGCATGAAACCATTTTGAATTGTTAAGCGACTAAGAACTAATGGATTAATGACTCAACATAATAAAAGGCAAATTTAATTTGTTGTGGCATAAAGGAAACAATTTTTTTTTGTCCATTTAACACATGCATGTTAGACTTCTTTGTGTACACCTGGATGGTATTTTGGCTGCAGCTGTAATCTGAGAAGGAATGTGAAGTTGACCTAAACTATTACACAAGAACTGCAGGAGCTACGGGCTGCTATGATAGACTTAAAAACACAATTATCTACCCAAATTCAGCAGGTAGCAAGACAGATGGAAGATATCATGACTTTGGCAAGCATGAAAAAACAGGAGAATCAAGACGTGAAACATCCTAAAATGACAACAAAGAATTTGGCGAGTTTCCAAGGGCAGCAAACAAAGATAAATACAAAGAGAAAACACCAGGTGGCAGACAAGAAGTGTAAAAGGAAGAAAAAGTGTATTCACAAGTCAAGACAATCCATTGTGACAATTACAGGCAATACAGTAAGAGACCTTACATAGAAATTAGCAGGAGGCAAGAAAATAGGCATGTAGACATTTTAAGGATGGTTGGGAAAGCAAATAAGGATGCAGTTACTGCTAGGTTATTAGCGTTAGGGGGAATTTCTGAAATTTAAAACCCAGTATTATTAGATACTACAAAAGAGGCTGCAATATTATATTTAGAATAGTTGGAATAGAATGGTGTTCTGATTAAATATCACATAAATGATTAAAGATGAACTACTTAAATATATAATTATATGTAAGATTATAGAGAAATGAATTCATGTGTAATTGCAGATTAAAAGGAGGAGATATTGAGGATATATAGAGAGGAAATTTAATTTGGTAGAAGAGATGTATTATTTTACACTATAATCCTTCTATGACCCAATAAGGAATTTGAATGAGAATTTAAAAGAAAATTATTAATAAATTTATGTTATGAAATTTTTGGTAAAGTTATGAACATTACAACATAAGATAAATTTAAAGGGTGTTAAAAACAAGAAAATTTAAAAGGATGTACTGGAATGTAGAATGAAGGTATCATTTTTGTAACTCACATTACCCATTCCCTTACACCCTTCCTACCCTCCCTCCCTAAATGGTGATTTATTGATGAAACAAAAATTATATTTAAAAAAGTTATCTAAGCCTGTGATTTTTACATGACAGTTGTATTTTCATTTTCAGGGGGTTTGCCATAACTTTTGATAGAATGACAATATCTGGTTTGTTTCATTGCACTCTGCATGAAATTCTGCATTAAATGATATATGGCATTCCTAAAAGCTGTGATTTTAACCAAATGCAATTTTTACATGACAGTTGTATTTTTGTTTTCAGGTTTTTTGGCCATAACTTTTGATAAAAGATATTACACTCTGGTTTGTTTCATTGCATTCTGCATTATATGATATGGAATATATCATTTCCAATGAATTATATTTCCAATGATATATAATTATTTGTAACTATATAATTTTCCGAATTATACTTTGTGAAAATAGGTTTTTATAATTTTGGCCACTAGTGTCAAGCTCAACTTGTTGTCCCCCTGGAGCCTATTGTCCTGCGGAATTGCTGCCCCTGCACAACATTAGCTATGATCCTAGCTAGTTGGAATTACTCAGGGCATATTAAGAACTTTGCTTCTTCTTTGCCTATGCAGTTTGTCACTCCAGTTTTCACGCACATTTTATCTGAAGATAAAAACCAACAAAGGAAACACAACGATGTGTTTCCCCTTGTTTGGAAAATGAACCTCCGCAAGTGAAGTATACTGAATACGGTGACAAGTTATTTTTGTAGATTCAATGCCAAAGTCACAAAGCTAATCCAGAAGGTTAACTGCTTGGTAAGCTGTCAGGGGCGTATCTAATGGGATGCAGGGGTGGCACAAGCCATGGGCGCCATTTTGGGGGGGGCGCGCTGTTGGCATGGAGCACCCCCTGCAACATGGCGCCAGCCCCCCGCCCGCAACTGCCCAGGCCCACCTTAAGGGCTCCGTCCACCACGGTCCACCTTAAATTGTATGAGAGGCGTGGTGTAGGCAGTCCCTAGCCAGCACCTATGTACTTCAGGCGGCGCAGCCGAGCAGCCACCACCACACCATGTGGAGAGGAGCGGACCGGCCCTTGGAGAAGAAGCAACATAGAAGAGGTGAGTGGCTGGCTGTATGGTGGGGGCCCTACAGGGACGCACGGCGCCCCGGCGGGTGGGGGATCTTGTGCATCGATCCTCGCTCTCCTTCCTCGCATTTAGGAACAAAGGAGGCAGGCATATGGACCTCTCCCTTGTCATGGCTGAGGACAGGGACCAGCTCTGAAGTGAGGGGGGGGGCTTCCTTCTCCTTTTCCTTCTCCCCTGACCTCTCTTGGTCAAGGTGGGATGGAAGGCACCCTCGTGCCAGGGGGCTTGCGGGGCCCGTGCCCTCCCCCGCTTGACCCATCTTCTCCCATTTGTGTGCCTGTGTCTGTCTGTGGTGTTTATGGTGCCACCTTCGACATTTGCGTTTGTCCTTCGCTTCAGCGCCTTTCGGCTGCCTCGCTCTTCCACGCCTCTGTAGACAGCATGGCGGCCCTCGCTTCTGTCCCCCCAATGCGCATGCACCTTTGCCTCGTCCGCCTGTGTGATTTCTTCCTCCCTCTGCATTGTCCCCTTCTTCCCACCCAGCGGCCTCTCACACCTTGTGTTGACTTTGAAATAACTGATAGCAGCAAAGTGGAATTAGCCACCGGGGTGGTCACGCTTTCCGGCTGATCTCGTTGTGGCATTTTTAATTCTTTTGTATGTGAGCTTCTCCTTCCAACTCCTCTCCCCTCCCCTCCAGCGTGCAGTTAAATTATTTTGAAGCACGCCGTTCTTAGCTCGAAATCAGAGGAAAACCCACATCACACACAAAGGCAGATGCATTACTTCGCAGTTTGTGCTGAGGCATCTTAACTGGGCAGCAATTGCCCTCTTGAGAATTCATTTTTTTTGTTAACTGGGGGAGGAGAGGACAGGGAGAAAAAGAAAGAGCGTGAGACTCTCATAAAGTTTGCTGGCAATATCTGAATCTTATGCACACTTCAGTGTCGATGAAGTGGTTCTCAATTTGCATCTCTGTTCCTGGGATCAGAAGCCAGCGCCACGGGGCGGGGGGCTTGGGGTGTGTGTGTGTGTGCCTGTGCCTTGTTTAGCCTGATTGGATCCCTCAGACAAGGTTGGTGGTTGGGGGGGACTTGCAACTTGGAGGGAAGGCAGCCTGGTGTGCGTGCATGTGGATGTGGCGGGCCTAAAAAAATGGCGGGGGGCTTCTTGTGTGTGTGTGTGTGTGTGTGTGTGTGTGTGTGTGTGTGTGTGTGTGTGTGCGCGCGTGTGTGTGTGTGTGTGAGTGCGCGCGTGCCTTGTTTGGCCTGATCAGATCCCTCAGACGAGGTTGGTGGTTGGGGGGGGGGGCTTGCAACTTGGAGGGAAGGCAGCCCGGCGGGTGGGCGCATGGATGCGGCGGGCCTAAAAAAGACGGCAGGGGGCTTAGTGTGTGTGTGTGTGTGTGCGTGCGCGTGCCTTGTTTAGCCTGATTGGATCCCTCAGACGAGGTTGGTGGTGGTGGTGGCGGCTTGCAACTTGGAGGGAAGGTGGCCTGGTGGGCAGGCGCGTGGACGCGGCGGGCCTAAAAAAAGACGGCGGGGCGCAATTTCATTGCTTGCCATGGGCGCAGTTTTCGCTAGATACGCCTCTGTAAGCTGTTCACCCGCGCACATGCACCAAGCAGACATTTGCCCGCTTAAGCTCAGATGTCTTCTCTTCCCCAGATGTCTTCTCTTCCCTCAGTCATACAACTATTTTCATATCTCATTCAGCAAACACTAGTCCAAACTAACATCAATGTCCCTGAGAACCATGCATGCAAGGCAAGATCTGACAGGAATATTTAACATTACATGTGGAGTTTCTTATTTTTGGTCATTTTGATGCTGTCACTGAATGAAGGTAGATTTTATTGGGCTTTTGGCTCCACCTGCTGGTGCATGTTTAAAGCATTCTTAGCAGTATACATGCAACAGTGGGCTTAACTTATTAAAAGGGTGCATATTTACTTTTGCTTCCTTGACCATTGTCATTTTCCCCATTACATTTTCACAATAAATCTCTGTAGAACCGCTATGGTCTGTCTATGTTCCTCACTGCTCCCAACTAGGAAACACAAATGTGTGTCAAGCATGCCAAGCTTGCCTCAGCATGCCAAGTTGACTTACTAGGAAGTCAACTTGGCATGGATAACTTCCTATAGGAGGGTTGCCCTGCAGCAAGACTGCATTTGCAACTCAAATTCAATAGGTACTTTCTAGCCCAGTTGATTCTAAAAGTTATGTTAAAAGATAGGAGAGATGCACAAACAAATAGAAAAAAAGAAACATGCAATGAAAACTAATAGTGGGTCCAACACTGCAGATAAGGATGAAAGTGGTTTGGAAAACTACCATACACACCTTTATTTTTCCTACCTGTTTCCTTTCAGCTGTGTAAAAACAATGACACATTCTGTATTCAAGAGATTGCGAATGTTGTATATATTCCCTATTATCAAACACAGATAGTTTCTATTACACAACAGTCCAGTGGCTTTATCAATTCACAAGTAAGATATCCCAATATGACTGAAATATAAACATTTCCAAAAATCTCACTCTTAGGTAAACATCTACATGTTGACAGGATATCAGGCCAGTTCCAAGAGACCATCATAACCTGCCCTCTGTGGCTCCCTCTTACCTGAGTGAGCCTTGAGAGAATTGCTCCATCATTACCACACGAAGACCATGGGCATAGGGGTCCCAGGGCAAGGTCCCTCAGGGGTCTCCAGTGCCACACCACTGATCAGTGTACCACTGATTTGAAAAGCGCATATCCACATCAGCCACCTCCTCTTGGTGTGTGGGAACTGAGTAGCAGTTAGCAAAAGTTCTCTTGCAGCTGCAGCTACAGAAATGGCAGGCAAAGAACTCTCACTTGTCTGCTGCCCAGTTCCCAGTTCGCCTTCATAGCTGGGCATGCATAGCTGAGTCTATGAGGTGGCAATGGAAGAGGCAGCAGCAGTAGCTGTCCTTTCCTAACAATGTTGAGAAACAAGACTTCTGGGAGAAGAAGCTGCTCTGGCTTCCAGGAGTGTCCAGGAAGCCTTCTGAGCTGTGGGATCTATGGATGCTCCAATCTGTGAACGCCAAATTTGCAGATAAGGAGGGTCTACTGTATGTTTAAAAATAGAAAGAATAGAGTAGTAGCTCTACAACTCAACCCCAACTGTCTGATTCAGACTACTACAGAGAAACAATCTGACTTTCTTATACCCATAGTTAGTAACTAATAAAAGCATTTAGAAAAACTTTTCTGCAGCTACCAACCTAACATGCATCAGTAATAGGTAGATCTGGATGTTATGTTTGCAACTGCCCATGTGCAAGCCCCTTTCTAAAGCCCCAGATCTTCCTGCTTCATTAGTGATTTCACATTACTTTCAAGAAGCCCCCTGCCCAGCAGCTCCCCTGCACTACAACTGCCAAGGATTACCTGAACTCAACTGGGTTTTTCAGGGGGCTTCAAACATTAGAAAGAGCGGGAGGGTGGTATGAGCATATAGGATGCTACCCAAGGACTTAAAAACATTTTTACAAAATAGCAAATGTAGCAAGAAGAATCAGTACACCGACTGATATACTATCTCAGCAGTGTAAAGCAGGCAACAGCAAAACACTAGCAAAACAGGACTGATACTTGCTTCCTTTCCCCTCATTCTTGGTGTTGTGTGAAGAGGGCATATTCTAGAGGCATTTTTTCAAGTTGTGTTCCTCATATTTAGCAAGGGGAGAGTAACTGTCACTATTTACCCTAGCGCAATGTCTTTTCTAAGGGTTGTTGCTGGTGGTATTCTACTTTTGATGAGCCCTTTTGGGACAGGGAGCCGTTTAACTTTATTCTTATGCCTGTAAACTGCTTTGTGAACTTTTGGTTGAAAAGAGGTATAAAGTACTGTTGATCGATTGATTAAATGAGTGTACCCTCTCCTGTGCATGTGACACAGGAACAGAAAGGAGAAGACACTTGAGCTACTCAGGCTTCCTTGATAGCTGCAGCTATGGAACACAACAATTTATTGTAAGTTCTCTGAAGTACATTTGACATAGTATAACTATCCCCAACATAGATGTAATTTTAAAAGAAATAAGATTTTCTTATTTGGTGGATGTTCATATTTCCCTTTCTAAATTATCTCTTTGCCCTTTAAATATGTCCTATTCATTTAGCAGAGAGCAAAATACACTTACCTGCAGGAATATAGAAATAGTCTCCAGTAGCCAGACTATAACACTGGTCATATAGAGTCAGAAGAAGTTTGCCATGAATAATATGAAAAATCTTCAGAAACAGAAGGCATAAACATTACTACATTAAAACAAAGCAGCTTGTTCAACAACAGGTAGCCAAGGGAAATTATATATAATATATTATAAATAAATTTATTTATTTATTTCAGTCAAACTTGTCTACATACATTATAAACTCAACATGCCCCCCCATTTAAAGCATCATCCTTCTGCTATACTTAAAAAGGTCTAATGACATTAGACAAATCTTAGTAAACATTAAGTTTAACTTCCTACGAAGTATTGGCAAATAATAGATAGAAGTAAGCAAGTTGCCTGGAATATAACACAATTTAGAAACTGGACCTTGATATGCAGCTACCTCTAATAGTTAATTTCAAAGATGAGTGAAATTAGGAGGTTATCAGCCGAGTTTAGCACTATATACAACTAAACCCTTGTGTATTGATCTAATATTTCCCCACTCAATTTAAACAGGAACCAAACAATAATTACTCCTTAACAATAACAAGGAACACATTATCTACAATTTACAAAAGATTTCCAGTTACATGAAATTTTCATACACACAAAAGACTGATACATGTTTTCTCTTAAGCAAGGCACTCCTTACCATCAAAGTTCCTTTATAAAAACCTTCAGATTCTGCCATACTCAATGCCCTCAACCAGCTAACAGATAGTGTAGTTGTACCCATATTATTATGATTATACATATTTTGATATTTGTATTTATCTCAAACACCTCAGAAAACGTTTAAAATAATAAATTGTGCCATATTAATGAACGATTAATGAATAATAATAATAATAATAATAATAAATGGAATAATAAGGACAAAAAGAAAATATTAGCATGGTGGATTTCTCAAAATAAGTAGTTATTCTCAGTTTTGTTTATTAACATTTACAGGAAATTTTGATATGTAAATGCAGAAAAAAGGGAGATAATTAACTTTGCTAGGTTTAGATTGTAAGACGCAACCTTCATAAATTCCACAAAAAGGGATTTTTTTCCAGGCAAAATTTGTCCTACCACAGAACTTTAATAAAGGAAGAATGTTGCTCCTTTTGTGACTTAGAAGCCTAGCCTGGGGTTAGGCCAGCACAGTTTGGCTGGTACAAGTACGTTTGGACCACTCTCAGAGTCTGTGTGCTGGCCTAGGATTGTGCCAGGCAATTGAACTAGAAACCATAAGACTAAAAACAGAGTTGAAGCTCTCATGAAATCAAAACATTACATATTTTGCCACATTTAAAGTGAAAGACAGAATATTTTTGCCTATGCAACTTCAAATTTTCAACAGCGTTGAAAGTCTAGTGGTAAAATGAAGTGGGTTAGAATTTTACAGTTCCAGATCAGTTAAAGTATTTCATAGCATATAGCTGAATATTCATCCAATAAGATTATAGTTCAGCAAAGGAAGTCTGTGCCCGACATCATTTCTGAAGCTTCTAATAGTGCAAGTGCACATTCTTTTTGGAATTAAGATTGTTGGGTAATCTTTGTTGTTGTTCAGTCACTGTCATGTCCAACTCTTTGCGACCCCATGGACCACAGCACGTCAGGCCTCCCTGTCCTCCACTAGCTTCCTGAGTCCACCCAATTTCATGTTCATCGCTTTGGTGACACTATCTAACCATCTCATCCTCTGCCGCCCCCTTCTCTTTTTGCCTTCAATCTTTCCCAGCATGAGGGTCTTTTCTAAAGAGTCCTCTCTTCTCATGAGGTGGCCAAAGTACTGGAGCTTCAGCTTCAGGATTTGTCCTTCCAGGGAGCAATCAGGCTTGACTTCCTGGAGGATTGACCGATTGGATCTCCTTGCAGTCCAGGGGACTCTCAAGAGTCTTCTCCAACACCATAATTCAAAAGCATCTATTCTTCAGCGCTCTGCCTTTCTTATGGTCCAGCTCTCACAGCCATATATTGCTACTGGGAAAACCACCGCTTTGACTATGCGAACCTTTGCTGGCAGGGTGATGTCTCGGCTTTTGATTAAGTTGTCTAGGTTCGCCATAGCTTTTCTCCCAAGAAGTAAATGTCTTTTAATTTCATGGCTGCAGTCATCATCTGCGGTGATCTTGGAGCCCAGGAAAATAAAGTCTGTCACTGCTTCCATTTCTTCCCCTTCTATTTGCCAGGAAGTGAGGGGAGTGGTTGTTTTTTTAATGTTGAGCTTCAAGCCAATTTTGGCACTTTCCTCTTTCACCTTCATCAGAAGGTTCTTTAGGTCTTCCTCACTTTCTGCCATTAGAGTGGTATCATCTGCATATCTGAGGTTGTTGTATTTCTCGCAGCAATCTTGATTCCAGCTTGTGAACCATCCAGCCCTGCCTTCCTCATGATGTACTCTGCATATAAGTTAAATAAGTAGGGTGACAGTATACAGCCTTGTCGTAATCCTTTCCCAATTTGAAACCAGTCAGTTGCTCCATGTCCAGTTCTAACCGTTGCTTCCTGACCCGCATACAGGTTTCTCAGCAGGCAGATAAAGGTGGTCTGGTACTCCCATCTCTTCAAGAACTTGCCACAGTTTGTTGTGATCCACACAATCAAAGGCTTTAAGCATAGTCAATGAAGCAGAGGTAGATGTTTTACTCTTACTTACTCTTACACAAATTACTTACACAAATTAAACTTACTCTTACACAAATTAGGTTTACTTTATAGAGTGAGTGTGAAAAACCCACTTTTGAAGAAGCCTATCCCCTATACTTCTACACAAGCCAGTGTTTTACACATATCTCCTGACTGGAAGCAGGCAAATTCATAACTCATGCCAAGTATGACTTGGTTATGACCACAGGCTTCTTGGGCATACGTCACAGGTCTGTCGTCAGTGCAAGGAGCTACAGGCACTCAGAAAATTGGTTTGCTCCCTAGACGTCTTGGTAACTCTGGATTTAATATTGTGTGATACTTGGGACCTAGTTAGAGATGTGTTACTGAGTCATTAGGGAATAGTGACCATGGTGTGATTTGTTTCACCATGCATACTGGGGGAAGTGTGCCAAGCAAATGTGGCATGATTTCCCTCAATTGAGGAGGCTACTTAGAAAGAAATTGAAAGGAGAGGTAAAAAGAGTCCAATTTCTCCAGAGGGCATGGAGGCTACTTAAAACAGTAGTAGAGGTCTAACAAAAGTGTGTAACATAGAAAGAGGTGCTCAAGTAGGTCCAGGACGGTACCTCCATGGCTAACGAGTAAAATTAGAAAAGCTGTAAAGGGCGAGGAAACATCCTTCCGTAAATGAAAGTCTTGCCCTAATGAGGAGAACAAAAAGGCACACAAAACTCTAGCAAAAGAAATGTAAGAAAGTGATAAGGGAGGCCAAGAAAGACATTGAGGAACAAATGGCCAGAAATATAAAGTGGAATAATTAAAGGTTCTTCAAATATGTTAGACCCTACCAGAGGCAGTTGGCCCACTGGACAATGAGGGAGGAAAAGGGGACTTGGATATTGCAGAGAAATTAAATGAGTTCTTTGAACAGCCCCTCCTGATTAAGGAATTAAGTCAGACAGAGGTTAAAAGATGTTTTAGATCTAACTGACAATTTAAAGATCAATAAGTCAGCAGGCCCAGATGACATCTACCCAAGAATTAATAAACTGAAGAACAAAGTAAATATATTTCTTAACTATATGAGAGACAGGCAGCAAGGGTCCATGGTGAGACTTTCGAGGACTTGCAGGCTTCATCCTACCCTCAGATGGGCAGCTCCTCAGCTGCTGAGGAAAGGAGTCTCAGGGCTGGAGGACATCAACCTGGTATGGAGGGAAGCAGTCCCCCAATGGGGATCTCTTCTTCCAGTAATGAGCCTGCATCCAGTTGCACTACAGATGCTCCCACTACAGGGAGGGCGGTTGAGAGCTGCTTGTAGTGGTATGGGGGATTCTAGTCAGGAACATAGAGAGTGGGGTCTGTGATGGGTGTGAGGACCGCATGGTAACTTGCCTGCCTGGTGCGAAGGTTGCAGACATCCCTTCTCATCTAGATAGGCTGGTAGAGAGTGCTGGAGAGGAAGTAGCTGTCGTGGTGCATGTTGGCACCAATGCATGTTGTAGCCAGGAGGTCCTGGAGGTGCTTCTATGCTGGTGCCCCCATTTGGATAGAGGCTGCGAATCAAGATCTTGATAAGTGGCAGCCTCTTTCCTGAGAAAGATCCTTGGGGTCCCCAATTTCCCTGATTTCTCGAATTAGGAATTCATCTTCCCTCTACCACTGCATGGTCCCTTACTTTTTAGTTCTGGCTTCGCCTGCATTTAAACACACACCCTGACTCTTTATTAAACGATCTATTAAAATACCTCTCTAGATGGTTCAAACTTCTTGAATCCAAGCTTTTATCCCTTGACCTATCCCCTGAATCCCTCGCTGACACCAATTTCCATAAAGCCCATCAAATTATTAAATCCAAGCTTTGGGGTCACGAATTCAATCAACTGTACTCCAATCTAAACCCCACTTGGTCTTCCCCCCTCACTTGGCCGTCCCTCCAATTATTTCCGTAAATTAACCAACCCCAACAAGAGAAGAGCTTTCATGCTCGCGAGACTAAACATCTTCCCCTCAGCTGTTCATTCTGGCAGATTTGCTAACATCCCACGTGACAATAGATTCTGCCTTTTCTGCTCATTAGAACAAGATACATTGGATCGTATACTACTTCGTTGCCCGGCCCACCAACCTTTGCGAGACAAATTTCTTGAACCCCTGCTGTCTTCACTTTCTGCTCCCCTTGTTGACCCCCTTTTGACCCTCTTGAGCGATAATTCAGTGACCATCTCTAATTCGGTAGCAAAATTCCTATATGCGGTTTTGAAATCCAAACCCCCCTTCCCTCCTATCACCTTCCCTTTCTGGATCTGCTCCTTTATGATTAATGAGGACGATATAGCTATTGCATTAACTTTTGTTGCTGCTGTTGTTATTTTATTTTAATGCCAATGCTACTAGGTGCTTCTATGCAAATGCCCAAAGTCTCCGAACAAAAATGGGAAAACTGGAATGTTTGGTGACTAGGGATAACATTGATATAGTAGGCATAACGGAAACCTGGTGGAATGCAGATAACCTGTGGGATACTCTATAGGAAGGACAGGGAGGGGTGTGTTGGAGGTGGGGTGGCCATCTATGTCAAAGAAGGGGTAGAATCCAGTAGGGTAGAAATGGAAGGCGGGTCCAACTCCAACATAGTGTCACTGTGGGTTAAGCTACTGAGCCCAAAACGTGATGTAATAGTGGGGGCATGCTATCGTCCTCCAGATCAAAAACTCGAAGGGGACCTTGAAATGAAGACACAAATCAGGGAGGCGTCAAAGAGGGACAAGGTTGTAATCATGGGGGACTTCATATTGATTGGGTTAACTCATGCACTGGTCAAGTAAAGAGAGACCGGGTTCCTTGATGTGCTACATGATTGTGCCTTAGAGCAGTTAGTCTTGGAGCCCACCAGACGACAGGTGACTCTGGATTTAATATTGTGTGGTACTCAGGACCTGGTTAGGGATGTAAATGTTACTGAGCCATTGGGGAACAGTGACCGTGCTGCAATCTGTTTTGCCATGCATATTGGGTGAAGTGTGCTGAGCAAATCTATCAACAATGCCCTTAACTTCCAAAAGGCAGATTTCCCTCAGTTGAGGAGACTAGTTAGAAAGAAATTGAAAGGGAAGGTAAAAAAATCTCTCCAGGCTGCATGGAGACTGTTTAAAACAACCATAGTAGATGCCCAGCGGGAATGTATACCACATACAAAGACGGGCTCTTTTCTGTCTAGGAGGGTGCCTCTATGGCTAACGAGTAAAGCTAGAGAAGCTGTAAAGGGCAAGGAAGCTTCCTTCCGGGAATGGAAGTCTTGCCCCAGTGAGGAGAATAAAAAAAGAACACAAACTCTGGCAAAAGAAATGTAAGAAGGTGATCTGGGAGGCCAAGAAAGACTTTGAGGAATGCATGGCCAACAACATAAAAAGGAATAATAAAAGCTTCTTCAAATACGTTAGAAGCAGGAAACCTGCCAGTGAGGCAGTCGGCCACTGGATGGGAGGGAGGAAAAGGGGAAATAAAAGGCAACTTGGAGATTGCAGAGAAATTAAATGAGTTCTTTGCATCTGTCTTCACGGCAGAAGACATCTGACAGGTACCGCTGCCTGAACGGCCCCTCCTGACTAAGGAATTAAGTCAGATAGAGGTTAAAAGAGAAGAGGTTTTAGACCTAATCGACAAAATAAAAGTCAGTAAGTCACCGGGCCCAGATGGCATCCACCCAAGAGTTATTAAGGGACTGAAAAACGAAATTGCTGATCTCAACTGTAGTATGCAACTTGTCCCTTAAAACTGCCACGGTGCCAGAGGATTGGAGGATAGCGAATGTTACACCAATCTTTAAAAAAGGAAGGAGAGGGGACCTGGGAAACTACAGGCTGGTCAGCCTAACGTCTGTTCCGGGTAAAATGGTAGAAAGCCTCATTAAAGATAAAATCTTAAAACACATAGAAAAACAAATGTTGCTGAAGGAAAGTCAGCATGGCTTCTGTAAGGGTACGTCTTGCCTCACGAACCATTTTGGAATTCTTTGAAAAGGTCAACAGGGACATGGATGTGGGAGAACCGGTGGATATCATATATCTGGATTTTCAGAAGGCATTTGACATAGTCCCCCACCAAAGGCTGCTGAAGAACCTTCACAGTCAGGGAATGAGGGCAGGTCCTCTTATGGATTCAGAATTGGTTGAGGGCCAGAAAACAGAGAGCGGGGATCAATGGGCAATTTTCACAATGCAGAGAGGTGAAAAGCGGAGTGCCCCAGGGATCCATCTTGGGGCCAGTGCTTTTCAACTTGTTCATAGAATGACCTGGAGACAGGGATAGGAAGCGAGGTGGCCAAGTTTGCAGATGACACAAAACTTTTCCAGGTGGTAAAAAACAGAAGAGATTGTGAAGAGCTCCAAAGGGATCTCTCCAAACTGGGGGAATGGGCAGCCAAGTGGCAGATGCGTTTCAATATAGACAAGTGTAAAGTGATGCACATCGGGGCAAAAAATCAAAACTTCAACTATAAGCTAATATAATGGGTTCTGAGCTTTTGGTAACAGATCAGGAGAAAGATATTGGAGTGTTAGTAGACAACTCAATAAAAGTGTCCACCCAATGTGTGGCAGCGATAAAGAAGGCCAATTCCATGCTTGGGATAATAAAAAAAGGGATTGAGAATAAAACGGTCAATATTATTATACCACTGTACAAATCAATGGTAAGGCCACATCTGGAGTACTGTGTACAGTTCTGGTCACCACACCTTAAAAAAAGATATAGGGCAATTAGAGAAGGTGCAGAAGAGAGCAACCAAAATGATTACAGGCTGGGGTACCTCCCTTATGAGGAAAGGCTACAGCGTTTAGGGCTCTTCAGCCTAGAAAAAAGGCACCTGAGGGGGGACTTGACTGAGACATACAAAATTATGCACGGGATGGATAAAGTGGACAGAGGGAGGTTCTTTTCCCTCTCTCACAGTACCAGAACCGGGGGGACATCCATTAAAATTGAGTGTTGGGAGAGTGAGAACAGATAAAAGGAAATACTTTTTTATCCAATGGGCAATTAATCTGTGGAACTCCTTGCCACAGGAAGTAGTGATGGTATCTGGCCTAGATGCTTTTAAAAGGGGACTGGACAGATTTCTGGAGGAAAAGTCCATTGCAGGCTATAGGCCATGATGGTTAGTGTAACCTCCTTACTTTAGCGTTAGGCTACATCGGAGTGCTAGATGCAGGGGAGTGGCAACGAGATACACGTACCTAGTTGTCTTGTGTGTTCCCTGAGGCATCTGGTGGGCTGCTGCGAGATGCAGGAAGCTGGACTAGATAGGCCTTTGGCCTTATCCAGTGGGGCTCTTCTTATGTAACTCAAGGAAGGCAGGGGTGAAGAAGGCCAATTCCATGCTTGGGGTCATTAAAAAAGGGGTTGAGAAAACGGCCAATATTATGATGCCGCTGTACAAATCATTGGTATGGCCACACCTGGAGTATTGCATACAGTTCTAGTCACCACTTCTCAAAAAGAACATAGTGGAACTGGAAAAGGTACAGAAGAGAGCAACGAAAATTATTACTGGGCTGGGGCACCTTCCTTATGGATCTTCAGGGCTCTTCAGTCTAGAAAAAAGGCCCCTGAGGTGGGACATGATTGAGATGTACAAAATTATGCATGGGATTGATAGAGTGGATAGAGAGGTGTTCTTTTCCTTCTCTCAACACCAGAACCAGTGGAAAGAGGAAAAGCAAGAGCAATGGATCATGCAGAGATGGGAGGTGGCAGCCAAGAGGAAGAGCACTCATTACACATTTTAATTATTCATAGCACATTACCGTGTTCCTAGCATATTTTTTGGATACTGATATAAAGTCTTCAAGCACCAAAGCTGCAATCTTATGCTCACTTACCTAGGAGTAAGCCCGCTGAATATAGCACCAGGTCAACATGCATTGCATTGAGGTGTTAATCATAAAAATACACTAATATGCACAACATTAATAAAACTGGCAAAACAGTAAAATCTAACAGAATACTAAATACAGTATATCTGCTACTGTATCCCAACCAATGCGGGTATTAAAACCTGCTGATTTGGGCTATCTCCCAAACTCTGCATCCCATCAGAGCCAACTTTTTCACCGAAAACCAGAAGTGATGTTTTTTTAAGCCTATCACTGAAAACTAGAAGTGATGTTTTTTCAGCCTAACAGCCATTCTGAAACCCGGGCAGTCATGTGTGGTTTCTACAGGCCTCAGAAAAGTCTATGGACCCAACCAGAGGGTCCGGGTGGGCCCTGCCGGGGGGAGGGGGATCAACATCCTGAAAAACTGCGGATGTCAAACCTGTAAACTGAAAGAGCTTGCAAATGTGTAAGATACCACCAAGCAAAAACACTTATGAAATAGCTAGTGTACTTACCAGAGTGTCTGAGTGGGAATACTGATATCCTTTTTCTTTTAAGGGTTTTAGTATTATTTTGCCCACAGAAAAGGAGGGCGTAGTCAAATATTTATAGACAGACAGAGCTTCATTAGCGATGAAAAGCAAATGTGAACTACCACTGCTGACGCATTCTGTTACAAAAGGAAAACAAATACTTAATATTCACTCAAGGTGACAAGATCAGATAATCAATATTGTGTGTTCTATCCTCAATTTCTTAGTCCAGCATTTCCCAAACTGTGCGTTGCAAGCCCATGTGCAGTGAGCCAGATGTGATGCTCATGCTCATGCCTTACTAGAAGGCTCCAGATGCCTTGTCTGAGTTGCACTGGGCCAGTGACGCACACTATTGGCCTCTGCAGCTTCCGGTTTGTGGGCCAGTTTGACTTGGTCGCTTCTTGCTGCTTCTCCAGGCCATCTCTGAGGCCCACAGAGGTCACTGGCCTGAAAGAGGCCTTCAAACAAGGCATTTGGCACTATCAGGAGCACTGCACCACAACCCATTGCAGAGGATGATGTAGGTGGTGGTGGTGAAAAATTTTGTTAAAAGAAAGTTTAAGAAAGCTTAACCTTAGTTCTAAGGATGAACCTGCAAAATTTACCTCAAGCAAATTGCACAAGACTTTGAAGTACACTGAAAGTTTAGGTCATATCAATATAAAATATATAAAAATATATATTGTATAGGAATAAGGTACTGCATTCAAAAGGCAGTGTGTGGAAAGTAGAGGTATGACAGGATCTGGCTCCACTATGGGGAAAGGATTCAGATGGTCACGGCATGTCTATAAACTGGTGAGAATGAACATTACAGGAAAGGATTTGCCTCTAAGTTACTCTTCCCAGGGAGCTAAATAAATTTTTCTATACTGTAAATGTATCTATACCACAGAAATATTATAATATAAGCTCCTGGTCATGCCACTCACCTAACAGAATCTCTTGTTTAGATACTGGGTCAAACACCGCAGCTGGCTGTGAAGGATCTTTTATGGAAACCATCTTATCATCCAGTATATTCTCTGCAAAACAGAAATGTAAATACAAAACTGGACTCCAGGTCCACTTCTGTAGCCACCGTTCCTCCAAGTCCAAACAAAAGGCAAGCTTGGAAATCATCATTTTCCTAGAGATGGCTCACAATAAAGAAAGATAAAATAAAAACAAGTGGATTCTACATCCATTGTGAGAGCCTTGCTATGTCCTGATCTCTCCGGTTACACAACAAATGTACATTCTATCAATTAAAATGCTGGGTATTTGTTCATCAGAAATGTAGATTTCTATACAATTACCTGATAATGAAAAGCACCTTTGCCCACCCAATAAGCTTTTCTATAAAAAGCTCTATACACACACATGGGGGGGGGAGAGAGAGAGAGAGAGAGAGAGAGATTCATACCTGATTCCATGACATCTTTTATTTTCTTTTTACGTTTTCTGGGTTGGTTCTGTTCAGGAGATATTATCCCACCAATCACAAAACCTCCTGAAACAAGAGGTTGAGGAATCAGTTCTGTATAATACTCTCTCTTTTCTTTTTCTTTTTTTGGTAGAAGAGCTTGTTGACAGGATGACCTGTTATTTTAAAGTCTATAAACTGGTGAGAATGAACATTACAGGAAAGGATTTGCCTCTAAGTGACTCTTCCCAGGGCTATTTTATTGTTCCATCACCACCCCTCCCAAATGCTAAAGCTGATGTGGGACAACAACGGCAGTTTGAGAGGTTTCCACCAGCAGCCAAAGGAGGGAGGACCCAGTGCTCTTATTGGAACATGTAACGAGGTGGCAGCAGAGGCATTGCTAACACCTGAATGGCTAGCAATGCCCATGCCATCAGCTGGATGGTCAAGTCTCTATGCACTTTGAAACACCCTCCAGCAGAAGACTGCGCCATCAAAATGCCTTGTGAATTTCTCCAGCTGGCTAGAGCATTTAGGACCCTGGGTTACATCGTATTCCCACTGCAAAAAAGACACCCCATAGAAGGAGACAATTACAAATCTTCATTGCCTCCCTAAACAGAACAAGAATTTAAACTACATAAACACTATGCAAACATTCTTAATGTGCTTAACTAATATAGGTCACAGAATTTAGACTTTCAAGACAGATAATCTGGGTGATTTGAACATAGTATTTTGACTTCAAAAAACTGAAAGTATGTAGAGATGTTTTGCAATGCATTCTGGGGCAACCCTGGGAGAAGAAAGGAACTTTCACATGACCCTAAGTGGGTCAGTGCTAAAACTGCTCTACAGGTTTGGAAACAGTGTGATATGGCAGCAAAAAGGTAGGAACCTTGATTTTGGCACCTTTTTGTTTTTAAAGGGATTTAAATTTGGACCCTGGTGTCCACAAATTTTGAATCCATGGGGG
>JAJKFI010000047.1:34328-45971 GCA_029204185.1 Lerista edwardsae
GAAAGATAACAAATGTAGCGCAACGTAGCGCAACAAATGTTGCTGAAGGAAAGTCAGCATGGCTTCTGTAAGGGTAAGTCTTGCCTCACGAACCATTTAATTCATCTGTGGAACTCCTTGCCCCAGGAGGTGGCGATGGCATCTGGCCTAGGTGCCTTTAAAAGGGGATTGGACAGATTTCTGGAGGAAAAGTCCATCGTGGGCTATATTAGCCTTACATTAGTAGTAGGCTACTTCAGAGTGCCGGGTACAAGGGAGTGGCAACAGGATGCAAGCATCTTGTTGTCTCATGCGCTCCCTGGGGCACCTGGTGGGCCGCTGTGAGATACAGGAAGCTGGACTAGATGGGTTTTTGGCCTGATCCAGCAGGGCTCTTCTCATGTTCTTAACCCCCTCCCCCTGCCCAAGCATCAAGAGAAGCCTGCATGTTCACAGCCACTCAGTCCAGAAGAAGCAGAAGACCTGAAGAGGAATAAAGAGCTGGTCAACTATGCCAGCAGCTGAGGATGCTTGTTGATAGAACCATGCTAAGGGCTCCCTGCTGAATGTGCTCAGAATGGCACCTCTCTCAGTGTCACATTGCATGTGCAAGTGATATAAGGCTGGAGGAGCAAAATCGCAAACCCTCAAGGAAATAAAGTGGCTAGGAAGCAGCAGAGGTGGATGCCTAGACCAGGACACTTCAGACAATGAGCACACTGCAAGCTCAGGCAACGCACTTCCCTTGTCTTTTCTCTCTACCTCCAGGAGTAGGGGAGGACATCTCCCTGTTCTAGTGTCCCCAGAGTGGGAGGAAAGGAAGCAAAGTGGCCGAAGAACAAGAAACAGGAAGGAAAGACGGGGGTGAGGCAGGGAATCCCCACAAGCGCACAGCCTTCTGGCGCAATCTTGGGGAAACAGAATTATTTATCCATGCAAGGCTCTGTGTACCCGACTATCAGCAGGCTGTGTGGGCCAGAACAGTAAAGCTTCCCTACCACATGCTGAGGGCTGGACAGAATTTTCTAGAGGGCCGGATGTGCCCTGCAGGCCTGGGTTTGGAGATCCTGTTCTAGGAAATACATTACACTAGATTTGGTGCAACTGGTTTTTTTCCACATCAGATTTGCAACAGAATTCACAGCGCAATCCTTTACCCCATTGTGCCAGCGCTAAGCTCTTGTGTCAGTCGAACACTGTCGCAAACATGCCATCAAGTGCGTCCTCGTTGGCAGTATGGCGTTGGAGCAGCATGAGCAGCAGTGCCAGCACTTGGGTGCTGCTGCGACCGTCGGCAGCACTGGCCTTACGCCAGTCAAGCATAGGTGTTGCTTGGTTGGCGCAGGGCCTCCACAAGGGCATTCCAGGGGTGGAGATGGCAGTTGTGACGCAGGATGGCTGTAGTGCCGTATCCTAATGCCCGTCCCCAGCCACGGTGGCCCCAATTTGGGCCTCTCCTGTCCACGTTCCTCTGTGCCTGCAAAACAGCAGGCGGAGATCTGAGCAGGCCCACAGGGGCATCCGTGGCTTACGCGGGTGCAAGGGGAAAACCTCCCCTTGTCCTGCGCTGTGCTGCTGCTGCCTCCTAATGGGCTTTAGGATGTTGTTGTTGTTCAGTCACTAAGCCGTGTCCGACTCTTCACAACCCCATGAACCACAGCACGCCAGGCCTCCCTGTCCTCCACTAGCTTCCAGAGTTCACCCAATTTCATGTTCATCGCTTCGGTGACACTGTCTAACCACTTCATCCTCTGCCACCCCCTTCTCCTTTTGCCTTTTCTCCTTTTCCTTGCATGAGGGTCTTTTCTAAAGAGTCCTCTCTTCTCATGAGGTGGCCAAAGTATTTGAGCTTCAGCTTCAGTATTTGTCCTTGTCCTTTAGGATACAGCCCTGCTAGGCCGGATTGCGCTCTCAGTTAATATCTGTATAGCTGCCTTCTAATAGCAGTATAAGAATTTTTCAAGGCCCATTTCTAAAAGCAAACTATCTAAAATGTCTCCATTTGAGCTTACCTGTGAATTCCCCCTTCTCAATGTTTCCAGGATGGCTCAGCCTTGGCATCTGGGTTCTTGAGTTCTACACTCAAGCTCTGCCTCCATTCAAGCATGCTCAAATGCACACCTACACCATACTTTATGGTGACAAGAATGGGCATGTAATGTGCTTTGTGGGTCTCCTTCTGGCAAACAGTTCCTACCAATTATATAAATCAATTCCAAACAGCCATAACATTAATGTCATGGATTAGATGGAGCTTTAGATCCTTAGACAGCAGTCCTCACACAGCATGACAAATTTCTTCATGTTTTAAAAACAGCTTGTAATGTGGAATGGGGACATTCAAAGAAAAAAATCAAAAATTTCACTTTACTAGTACAAGTGCATCCTCACTAAACTCAAAAGAGTACTATCGTTCCAAAGTAGGTCTAAAATAATTTTCAGTTTGGTGGATTTGAAGATTATAAAAAAATATGTATACAAGTGGATCAAAATGACATACATAAGAACGGCTGACAGAAATTGGTATTCAGTATTATGATGGGAAATTAGGGAGATTTGATGAAATTATATCCTACACTTGTGTTGATAGATAGCTTTTTGTGTTTAATATTTGTTTTAGATTTTTTAGTTGTTGATGTTCAGTATGTGTCTATGTTATGCATGTTATTTGCTTATAAATAAGTAAACATGATTTAAAAAATAATCAGTTTGGATTTTCAGTTTGAAACACACTGATTATTGGATGGAATCAACCTTCTATATATCCACAGAAGGTTGCTGATACTTTGTACACAAAGGGGGTCACAGTCCCGATTAGCCAACAACTTCTTTAATTGCAATCACATGCACCAATTCAGAATAAGTGTTCATAGTTACTGATACGCATTCCACTTCTAGAATGGAAAATATAGCATCCAATTGCATAGATGTCAATAGTTCCAGTTAGGACATTTTATAAGGTCATTGTTATTTTTAATACTACTTACTCATTTTATGCTTCAATGAATTTCTAAAAAATGCTTCTGAATTTTCCTCCAAGTCCACAGATTCATCTATAAAACAAATGCCAATTATAGAAATATCTAGGTTTAATGCCTTAACAATTCCTCAATAAGGTATGCTAGCTTGATATTACTTAAAATTAAACAAATAAGGGTAAATTAATAACAGAAGTTCAGTTCAAGTAAGGCAGAGGTATCATTGTTCAGGAATTTAACTGGGGAGGGAGCATTCATCTGGTCAGAATCATAGCCTTCATTTAATCAGGTTCACAGTTTGGGGGTGCTGTTAGATCTAGCCCTTACATGCCCACATAGTGAAAGTGTGCTTTTTTCCAGATTAGACTGTCACTCCAAAAGGGTGGAGATAGCCCTAACGACAAACATAATAAGATACAATAAAAATTAAATCAATAATAAAACACAAAAAAACCCACAAAACAGAAAAAAGTATAACAGGAGACAGATCAGCATAAACTCTGTGTGCAAGCCTCCAGAGGCTTCCAAACATTATATGAGTGCAAAATCCAAACTTCACTGTCTATTATAGGATCGTTATATCTAGATATAAAACAGATATTATATCTTTGAATTATACACACATTTAGATTAAACAGACAATGTACAAGGTCAACAGTGTTTCTTACCTGAAACTGAATCCTCTGTGTCAGAGGAATTTTCACACATGGAAGTCTTTTTATACTTATGATACCAAACTGGGCCACTTAAAAAAAGAATGTTTTGATGAGCAATTAGAAACAGAAAATTTGATACAAATGATATGATTATGTAAATTCTGGGGCTATACAGGAGTATACTGTCCAAAACAGTATTTCCCAAACTGTGGTCTGGAATCCAATGGGTTGTGACCCACAACCTGATTTCTGGTGGGTAGTGAAGCACTGAGCAGACCTAACCCTCCAATGCAAACACAGGTGACTGCAAGATTAGATAACTAATTGCCTCAAGCCCCGAAGTTGCTAATTACCCTGTAAGCAACTTGAATCTGCAACTTGAGTCTGCAAGACAGCTGCTAATTGCCCTGCAAAAGAGTTCAGCAGCTGCTTTGCAAACTGCAAGAACTAACTGCCCTGCAAAGAGCTCAGCTTCTCAGTTTGCAAGCATGTGTAAATACTGAGAGATAAATGTGTCTTAGATACTCTCATAAAGATTTTTATTTTTATTTTTCTGGGGAGAAATAGGAAAGGAAGGAGAACATTCATTAAAGTTCACTAGGGCTGCCTCATTAGAGAAATAGAACACATATTTGTAAATAAATGAAGAAATAAATGATTACTTGTAAATAAATAATTTGTTTCTAGATTTAAGTCTCAGACTTAGATGGGTCCCAATAGAGTGCAGTTTTAAAAAGTGGGTCCTGGTGCTAAAAAGCTTGAGAATCATTGACCTAAGAAATCCTGCTGGGTTTGCTGAATTTTAATTTATAATTTTACATTTGTGTCTCTATAGTGGTGCTTTGGCTTAAGCACCTTTTACCCTTGTCTAAGTTGCCCTCTTCCAAGTTGTAATTGTCCTTAAAAATACTTTATATATGGTACATCTTTAATCTTGTACTATGAACCACCACAAGCTTTGGGCAAAGGAAAAGCAGGATACAAATATTTTAAATAAATGAATCAATTGGATTACTTTGTAAACACACACAGAGTTTCTCTCTTAAAACTACAAAACAAGGCACCTGTTTCAGCAGCGTATGCCCTAAACAAGACACTTGAATTAAAGAACCAGTTGTAAAGAACCTGAAAGAATTTGGTTCTATGGTTTTTCTGGCTTTAGCCACTTGGAGTTGTCTGCCAAAGCAACTGTGAGCCCCCAACTCCTGAAAAGCCCTTGGAGAAGCTATGCTCAGAAATTCCACCACAGCCCTTACTTATCTCCACAGAACTGAGTCTTATGCAAATTGATACCACCCCTTCTTTGTCCCTTTCTCAGCCTAAAGAAGATAGCTGAGGCACTCCATTTTAACTCCATTTTTGGTAATGTGTCTGAATGGTTTGGGGAACTAATTTTAGTTAGATATGCATGTTCCCTTTGCCCAAGTGACCACTCTGGTGCAAATAGGTTTAAAAGAGTTTATTAAGAATATGACAACAAGGAGAGAATATGCCCTCAAAAAGATAAAAAGGCATATGAAGCTGATAACACAAAAACACAAAGAAATACTAAGTAACCCTAAAATATTTAACTCATGGTTTCATGAGGCAGTCTTTCCATCTGTAAGTTTAGCAGCAAGGCTGGAGTTCCTTGCTCCCTATTTGCCCCCCAAAGTTGGGAGGCTTCGGAGGAGGCACTGCTAGATGAAATGAAGGCGCCAGTTCCATGACCTCAGCTGTGCCTGGTGAGAGCTGCCTACCTGATGGGGATAGTTGTTCTCCCAGAGACCAAGAGAGGTTGTGGAAGATCCTCCAAACCTAAGGGTTTAAACTTTGGGCCAGAAGCATGTGCAGAGCATTCGCTGTTAGTGGCTTTGCTTATAAAGTTATCAAAAATTGAGTTGGCCTGCTGCAGAGGGGCTGGGACAAGAGCAACCAAGGTTTTAATTTTGGCAAAGAGTTCCCCTGGAGATAGTAGCAGCCTTCAATTTGCTAATAGTTGGCACATACTTCAAACATGATGCAGAAAGCAAGCCAGCAGAGCCAGACTGAGCAGGGTTTAAGGCTGTTGCGAAAAAAGATAACGGGGGCTATATTCTGTTCCTCAGGAGAAGTGGCTTGATAATCGTGTCATAAAACACTCTTCTTATTAAAATGTTGAAGAACTAGAGGAGTTGCTTCCTGAGCTTGGAGATTCTGGGGCTGACAAACTTCAAGAGGATCTTAGTCCCACCTGGGGACCAGAATATGGAGGTGACGTCTAGCAAATCCATAGAAGACAGATCAAGATTGAGTACAGAAGTGACCCAGTATTCACTGATTCATTATCCACAGTTTCAGTTATTGACAGATACCATGGAAACTGAAATGCCTATTAAAAAGATAAAGGTAAAGGTTTCCCCATGACCGAATGGTCTAGTCATTCCATGGGCAGTGCTCATGTAATGGGGCAGTGCTCATCTCCGTTTCAAAGCCTGTAGAGCCGGCGTTTTGTCCAAGGACAAGCTTCCGTGGTCATGTGGCCGGCATGACTCTACGCCATAGCGTACGGAATGCCGTTACCTTCCCACCGAAGTGGTCCCTATTTATCTACTTGCATTTAGGTGCTTTCAAACTGCTAGGTTGGCAGGAGCTGGGACAAGCAATGGGAGCTCATTCCGTCATGCAGTCTGGAAGTCCCAACCTTCCGGTCGGAAAGCCCAGCAGCAGCGGTTTAACCCACTGCGCCACCACGTCCCTATTAAAAAGGTTAACATTGAACATTAAACAAATGCCGCTTTTTTCCTTGTTGCAGCAAAACCACAGATGTTCCCCTATTTTTAAAAAGGCATCTGCAGTATCCATGATGGGGTCCAGAATGGAACCCCAGCGGATACCAGGGCATGGCTGTAATATGCAAAGGGAGTCAGCCACCCTCCATTTATTAATCCAATGGCCCTTGTTAATAGGAGAGTTCTGGATTTCCAGCACTAATTGGTTCTTTGGCAGACAAGTTGCTCTTGAGCAGTCAATGCTCTCCCTCATTCCCAGCACTGAAGCTTCTCCGTATTGCATTCTTGGCATTGCAGCTTCCCCTGTACAGCATGGGCAGTCCAAGTGTCAAGAATAGAAAAAATGTTCTTGAACCCATGACCCGTTATAAAAAATTAGAGGTCTCCTGATTTTTCAGATCTAATATTGACCATAAATTCAGGCTCTGGGTTCTGGAATCACAAGTCCAATGGAACATCCCCCATTGGAATTCCTACAACAGAGAGAACTCCTTCAGATGTTATTCTATCTTACTTCCCTACTTTCCATTCTCTTCGCAGAACCCTTCAAGTTACCATGGCTTGGAACAAGACCCTGGTATGTACCACAGTCAATTCCTTACTATGAAGCATGCTAGTCTATCAAAAACATGCACACAGCAGATGACTGGATCAACCTTTCCAACAAAACTTCCATGGACAGCTTCAACTACAAACACCTTCAGGACAACCCATTATATTGCTGAACTGCACTAATACTTAGGACATTTTTCTTAATAGTAAACCTCATACCTCTCTGCATCCAATCCATGGCTTCTTGCTCCATCTTCAAGATGGAACAAAACAAAATATGATTTTAAAACAAAACCAGTTTCCTAGCATGCTGAAATTGAGACTGGGCATAAGCATGTTAATAGCTGATAGTCAAATCATCTGTAGTTAACCCAACTTCTGGAGCAAGAGTTGGGGCATTTTTGAGTTGGGTTTGATGGCCACCTTGTGTGCTCAGAGGTCTGCCTTCATCTCCATACTTTGAAAGCACTGTAAGCTGCTTGCTCTAGAATGCATGCATCATTGTCTGACTTGTGGAGCCATCTTTTGACTTTCATGTCGACCCCTTCCTTACTCCAAGTTTTATCCCTTTTCCATAATCCCCAAATCTCCTTGATCTTGGCCCCTGGCATGCTAGGACAGCAATCCAATCTGCATATGCCCCTCTTATCCCCTCCCAGCCTGTTCTGTCCCCTTGTAAGGAGCTCTTCTCCAGTCAGTCCAAATACTTACATAAATAGAATCTCTGAAAATTCCTCATTGGGCAAGTACTGATCACCTGACTGAGTGGTGTTTGACCCAATATCTGATGTGCTATTTGCTAGAAGATCCACTCTTCTGTCCTCCTCCCCACCCACAGCATTCCCAAGCTGTTAATTCATACACCTCCCATGTTCCCCCTAACAACCAGACCAACCTGTATAGGAGGCTTACGAGGAGGCTGCCGACAGGATCAGGGACACAATCTGCAACTACTTTAGTGGTCAGGTGTTTTATATACAGTATATTACATAGGAAAAATTACCTGCCACTATTCCTGCTTACATCTGTTGCACATGAAGATCTAGGAGAGAATAAAGAGTTAATAAGCTTTCTGAAACTAAACTTCTCATAGACACAGATATCTATCGATATCCTCAGCCCACAAAGGTATTTTAATACATTGCAGAAAAGAATGAAAAGCTCCAACAAAAATTTATGCCACAATAAACCCATCAGTCTAAGATGCCACTCTAGCATCTTAAGAATGACTTCGGATTTTTTTTTAATTCAAAAGAAACACCCACCTTGTATAAATAGATTCAGTTTGTGTTTTACCTTTTTCTGCAAGTGATAACCAACGGCTGAAGCCAGCCATCTTCATCTTTATTGGCATCTCACAAAACAAACAATTAACATACAACACAAAGCTATACGGACTAATACATTAGGCATCTCCATTGTTTAGGTTAGAACTTACTTAAACACGTCTAGCTAATACAGACGGCTGAAGCACTAAACACATTCTTCATTTATGTATCCAAGATAAAAAAAAGTGTGTTTGGAGAACGTCCTGTAACTCAACTGTTCAAAAGACCACCTCACCCCGAAAAAAGTGGGTTAAGAAGAAAATAAGAAGCAGAGAAGCTAGATGATGGACAGTGAGTAGGGCCTACACAGCAGTAAAACCCATTGAACATAGTTGAACTTACTTGTGAGTAAATGCATATAGGATTACACTGTAAGTGAAGCCTCTTAGAAGACCACACGGAAAAATTGAGTTTGTTTTTGTTTTAAATATATTCTGGCTGAGACTTGCACTCAATAGCTCCACAGCCCTGGTAGATAGGCCAAGTATTCTTTACGCGGCTACAGACAGTAGTATAGTACACACTTTTTGCTGGCCCAAGAATGGGGAATATTAAATGAATATGAAACCAAATCAATATACAATGGAGAAAGAATGGACACACTTACTGTGAAATGGTGGCACTGTTTTGCTGTTCTGTGGACACAATTAATGTTTTTTCTGCAACGTATTGATCACAAGAATCATCTCGGTGAGATATATTCCCATCACTATCTTCAGAACTTTCTAAAAAAGTCTGTCTTACTTTCTGACCCCTAAGAGGTGGCATCTTCCTCAAATCAGTTCTTTGCTCATGAGCATTTTTAGTCTTTTTATCACACTGTTGCTCTCCACACGCAGAACTTTCCTCTGAAACCAACACTCTGTTTTTAGTTCTCCTGGTTCTAACAGATCTTTTAGTACTACTCCTTTCCACTTCTGATTGTTTTTTAGATTGTGAAATTCTTGGAGACCTTTGCTTCTCAACTGGTTTGCCAAAGGATGACTGTTGAGTTGTATGAATAATGAATCCTGACTCCAGTGAAAATCTGTGGTCCTGTTCCAGGAAAGCAACCTGATCCTCCGAGTGCACATTCTCTCTTATTGGCTCTTGGTCATCTTCATTATCTTGGTCTACTGATTGCTTATCTTCAGAACATGCATACTTTCTAGTTTGCTGAATGGAGCTAACAACTAGCTGTGACTGGTCATTTACCACAGCTGTTCTTCCAATGATCCATGAATTATCAAATGTTCTTTCAGCAACATCTAACTTCATTATTTCTTGTGGACCAATAGGTTTCTTTGATGCTCTTTTATTTTCCCTTTTTATGCTCTGCAGCTTGGTTGCCTTTGTTTCAGATGCAACAGTTAAGCTCCTTTTCTTTGCTTGTTTGTTTTGGGACACTGAAATCCAAGATGTAGAAGGAGCTCCAAATGATTCCTCTATCAAAAACTCACACTCATTTTCTGACTCAAAATTTATTGTAGTCCTAGGTTGGAGAGATACCAAACAAATCTTAAACTTCATAAATTGTAACATAAGTTAATCAGCAACTCACATTATGTGACTTCTCATATGGCCAAAGCCTTAAGCAGCACTAACCTATATTATGCATTTGTCACTTATGCCACATTGCAAAACAGATTGAAATAATATATAATTTTGATTTTGACTCTTCTGTGTTTCTGTGGTGTTCATTTCTTCTATGTTTCATGTGGTGCAGAGGCTGCAGTACTGCAGTCAAAAGATCTCCCTACGTCCAGAGTTTGATCCCGGTGGAAATCGGATTTTCAGGTAGCCAGCTCAAGATTGACAGCGTACCTACTTCTGAGGTCAGTAAAATGAGTATGCAGATTTCTGGGGGTAAAGATGACTGGGGAAGGAAATGGCAAACCACCCCATACAACAAAGTTTGCCTAGTAAATGTCACAATGTGACATCACCCCAAGTAATGACTTGATGCTTGCACAGGAGACTAGTTTACTCTTATGTATCTAACCAAAGGAGTGAAAAAGCATGAAAAGTAGCTTTTCAAGCAGGGCAGGGGTTTGAGGAATTTTTTCTTTCTTATTTCTGCTAGTGCCAGCCTCCTGGGGGTGTGGGGAGCCCCACAGATACCTCTGCAGGGTTCCCCAAGTCTCAGGAACAGTAAAAAAGTTTGAAAAATTGGCACAGGTAAGTAGAAACACACACCCGCCCCCGCACACACTTACAGTACTCTTAACTCCCCTGTAGAAGTTTGGGAACCACTGAACTAGAGTGGACGACAAACATGTAATAAGTTCAACAATCCTGTCTGGAACACTGGTGAGTCACTCAACAATCAATCTACAGGCAAGTAATGGACTTAGGGCCATTTCAGATCCAAGAGACTTGCACCTCTCCTACCTCAACTACCCCGTTGCTTGCTTCAAAGGACGTCCCTGCCACTGTTACAGGAGGAGTTTGATATCTAAGCTTCTAAGTGGTCAAACACTTCATACACAAACAAATTCTCTTTTAAAATGGTGATAGTATACTTACAGTTTCCCAGCACATCCTTTTGTAGAAGATCTTGTTGTGGTGTTTAAAGATTCTAAGGCCTTTGATTTCTTTTTTTCACTGAAAGATATAGCAAAGAATTTTGGTCCTTCAACCACCCTTTTGTTTCTTCCCTTGCATGATGCTTCTTGGTGATTAGTGTCCCATTTTTGCCATTTTTAAAAACTCTTTGCCTTTTGGGGGGATGCTTCTGTGCTGGTTCAGCAGCCAAAGTGAGGCTGGGACATGTTCCTGCAAGTAGTCTTTGTTAGAAACACCCTTCTTCTCAATAGTCTATTCTTCTCAATAGTCTGGTCTAACCAGGCCTCCTACTGAGATTGAAATTACCCACTAATTGGGCAGCCAAACCTTTCTGTCTCAGTAAAGGAATAGGATGGAGAAGGCTAGTTTCTTTTCACTTAATCAAGTAACTCTGTCAAACCTACATTTTTAAATATCAAGCACAAGGAGGCTTGGGTGTATTTTGCCTGGTTTGCTGTTGGAATCTAATGCATGTTGACACTTACTCTCCACTTACTCTCCAGTAATTGCAGGGACCAAGATTCCAGGGATGACATAAGCAGCTAGGAATAGGAATTGTTTTTTCTAACTAGATTCTATGATATCGATAGGCAGGAACTGTTTGCTGCTCACCTCCCACTAAAATATGCCAGCAAATCAAAGTATCTTTGAGTATTAAGTAATTGAGGCTCTTTGGGCTCGTCGGGCGTTTACATTCGTGAGGTGCAACATACTCCCCTCCAACGTATTAAATGCCTGCTATAGGGCCTGGCAGATGAGAACAATGAGCAAATGTGTATCTGTAGCAAAGTAACTCCAAATGTACATCTTGTTATACATTATATGTTATCCCAATCTATAATAACCTGTGTCAACT
>JAJKFI010000047.1:51412-125802 GCA_029204185.1 Lerista edwardsae
ACTCTTCCCAGGCCAGAGAAAATGCCCAAGGTGACTTACAAGGCAACTTTATAAAAACAATGAATAAAATCATTATAAAGGGACACAGTCAATTGGAGGAGAGCAAGAGGCACAGGGGGCCTATGCCACACAAAAGCAAGATGGAACAAAAATGTTTTGAGCCCTTGCTGAAAGGCCATGAGGGAGGGAGCACTTTTTAGTTCCCCTAGTTCTGGCACTACAGAGAAGGCTCACCCCCATGCTGCCATCCCTCTAACTTGGGATAAAGATAGCACTTGAAGGAGTGATTATCACCTGTTTTGTTTTTAGTGCAAGCAGAATACAGGAGGCCCTCATCCCAGGAATGGAACCTCCAGGGATATAAAAATCCACAGGTAATTGAAACCTGTGGATTCTGGGCCATCCCCAGCCTATGAACCTGACTGGAGCTCTGGTCTGGAGGGTTTTCTGAGGCCCGCAAAGGCCATGGGCAGTCTCAGAACGCATATTTTGGGCAAAACTTCAGCTGTTTTTATATCTTAAGTTCCTTTTTTTTTTTTTGCCTAAATGACTATTTTTAGGCCCATGGAGGCCACGGGTGGCTGCACGCAGCCTCTGCAAGCCTCAGAAAATGCACTAGACCCAATTGGAGCTCAGCTGTGGTCACGTGTTGGGGGTAGGCCCAAACACATGGGGTTCAGTACCCATGGATTGTTGAATCTGCAAGGGTTCCAGGAATAGGACCCCAGTGGATATTGAGGGCTCATTTTATTATTTTATTCTTGTATATTGCATTGGGAAGTTTTACAATAAAGGGTGCCCTATCATTTACTGAATACCAAATACATAAAGTTATTTGCTTTGCAAGGCCAGGGAAGACAGCTGTAATCTGGCACCAAAAAGTTAACAGAGCCAGATATGATTCTTCATCTGCATTGTTAGGGGCACAATTTCCTATACAGCTGCATTTAAATCTCTTACATTGCAATGTTTTTGGATTTTTAAAATAATAGTTATGAAAATAGATTCATAGTTGTCGTCGTCCCCCGCCTATATCATACTCTTAAGCTGAAAGAGGCTCAGCAAGGAGAGAACAGGTCTGTATTGCACAGTTCAGCCTACCGGATCGTGAAAGAGCAACCTGTTCAAGGATTCCCTCCACCTACTGAAGAGAATGAACTTACCAATATGACTTCTATATTCTTATTTGAACACAAATAAGCCCTTACATTCACTTGCTCCCTCCTCCAACATGCCCATGCCATTTGGAAAAGTGAAATGCCAAACACTTAGAGGTACTTTTGGTTTTCTTGTTTATTCCTCATTTCCCCCCCCCCATATGCTGAAACTTACAATATGTCAAAATCACCTCTTCTCCAGCAGCAAGACTATCCCCTCCCCATGTTATCACTTTAAAACAGGTGAAAACATGGCAACAGGAGGGTTGGAACATGGCAATAGGAGGGAAAACGCCTGGCAATTCAACAACAACATTGCTTACCTGAGCTCCTGTCTTTTGTTTCTGATAATGATGAGGTGGCCAAGGTATTAAAGGCGGCCTTCACACAGTTAATCTTATCTGGATGTGACTTTTTTTTCTCCCAATCAAAAGGTGTCTCATAAATTGAAAGAGGTAATAAATAGTTAAAAAAAATCAAAGCACTTGATAAGCAAGATGTCTGAGGTTTTGTGTGTAAACCATCAATAGCATTATGGTCAAAGGCCTGCTTCATACTCAAATGTGTTTCTTATATGGGGACAATCTTACTACAAAGAAAATGCACACATTGAGTTGTAGTCATAGTTAGACAGTAGTCCATTAATTTCAATGGGATTGAGTAATGACAAACTTTCTCTGTACATATCCCACAATCATGCACATGGGATAGGTTCCTGGGCCATCCGTGGATACCTGAAACCATGGATAAGAGGGAACCTATGTTAAGAATAGGGTTCTCCCGTGAACCCATCCCTGAGCAAGATTTTTAGTGACCCAAAATAAGAATAAAAAGGTAAGCCCCCCCCCGATCCATGGATACAGAATCTACGGAGATACCTGTACAGCATAAGTGCAATTTGCCCAATAAATACTAGTCAAGAAGAAGTGAAAACAAAGGTCACAGCAGCTTAACAATGCATATGTTTGGCAGTATAAACCTGTACACACAATTTTTAACACATGAAAGTTATTTCTACATAGGAAATGTATTGAATGAAATAGCTGTAAATATTCTACGGAGGCAATCCCTCTCATATTCTGACTTCAACTGAAACATCCATTATGAGCAAAGAAATTCAGGACTTTTCACAGCTCACTGAAAAGGCACTAAATTTGTCAAGGTGCACCATCTGTTTTTTGAAATAAAAGTTGACAAGGCACACCATGATGCCACTTACGTCCCTAATGGCCCTACTAAAAATGACTCTCCCCAAACAACTTAAGCACATCCACAGCACACCAGTGTGCTATGGCACAGTGGCTGAAAATCACTAACTTAGATCATCAACTTAGATAATCAACAACAGACAAAAAGCTAACAGTGGGAAACAATTCTAGAAGCTTCAGCTTTATAAAAAGGTCACAAACTATTGTTGTTATAGTAGCTGTTTTCAACCAGTGTGCTGTGACACATTAGTGTGCCCGGAATGATCCACAGGTGTGCCGAGAAAGTTTGGGAGAGAGTCATTTATTAGTAGGACGATTGGGAGATGTTAGCCCTCCACTGGCAGTGTGGTGTGCCGTGCCAATTGTCAAAAACAAATGGTGTGCCTTGAGAATTCAACACTTTGTAGTATGCCGTGAGGTGAAAAAGGTTGAAAATCACTGCTCTATAATGACTTCTGGATATTTATTATGATGAAGACTATTTCATCAAAATTTCCATTGAATGTGGCAACAGTGTAAGCCTGTCAGATACTTCTTATCCTTTACTAGGAGCAGCAGCTGCAATAGAAGAAACAACACAACATCAGGTAGGCTAAAATAAAAAGCCAGTATCAACGTATTGGCAATCAAAGGAGTATTGGCAAAACACAAGTTTTGCATCAAGAGGATAATAGAAAAACTGTCACTCTTTCAATACAGGCAGCCCAATCCTAACTCCCTAGGGCCAAGGCAGAAGCAGTGCACGCTGCATCCTGGAACATCCTGGAAATGTCCCTGCATCCTGGAACATTTGTTCCCTTGCCCAAAACAAGCCTTAATTGCCCTGGTGTGTTTTACTGGGATCTGTGCCAGCTATTTTGCTGGCAGAAGTTTGAGTGGACCAGTGGATTGAGGCTGGGAAGTGAGACAGGTTATTAGAATAACTGCTGGCACTTCCAGAATAAATACCACCACTTCCTGGCCTTGGTGCACATCTTCCCTGTCCCAGTCTTCACTCCATTCTTCCCCCTACCTTTTCCACCTACCCCCCCCCCCCGCACTGACTTACCTGCACAAGAACTACTTCAGTGGCCACTGGTGTATGGCCACTCATAGTGGCGGCCCAACTGTGAAGAATGGTGAGTCAGATTTCACAACTGCCCTAAACCACACTATGCCACTGAAAGGCACATTCCAGTGACTCAGAGGCCCAAACAGAATAGGGCCACAAGTTTTTCTTACACTGATTGCATAAGAGATGAAAATAGTGTATGAAAATAAACAGTGTATGAAAATAAAAGGAAATATTATAGTACAGTCCTACTGAGGACAACATACCTCTTTGCTGTGAGCTGAAACTTGAGTATGGACTGAATGGGGTGATGAGCTATACGATGCATTAGGAGAGTATACTGTAAATTCTTTGGCACAAGCTAAAGAAAAACAAAACTACATATGTCAAGGAGGAAATTTCCAAAGCACATGTTAGTCAATTATTTTAGGGTTAGGATTATAGATAGGCATGGGTTTTTTTGTTGATCAACACAGAGCGCAAAAACAAATTTTCATTCAAAATACAATATAAAACAATATTAACATCAAAATACGGAAAAGCCCCCATTTAACAAAATAACACCACATTTGCTTCCTTTTGAGGAAGTAATTTTTCAGTAAGGCAGGCAGGCGCCCCCTCCGTAGTTCTCCCTGAGCATCAAGCAGCTGAGTAAACTTGCTGGAGGGTATGCACACATCCAGCAGCAGGGAAAGGAGAGACAAGTAACAAAGCTGCCCTGAGCACCAAGGATTCCCACCACTGGTCTATGGAAGTGTCCCGTCCCCCGATTCTGAGCACATACCTATACAGCAGCATTAGGGGTACTGTAGTGTTGCTGTTGCTCTCACCCCTTCCCTGTATGTTGTTTCTCCCTTCCCCTTCACTCTTAATCCTATGCCTGCAGGCACTTGCTTCTAGCAGTCAACTCCACCCACTGTTTGACTTAAATTAACCACCCTGGCCCTTTAAATTAGCATAAAGAGCAACTGATTTGACAGCATAATCCTATGCATATCTACTCAGAAGTAAGTCCTATTGTGCTCAATTGCTTACTTCCAGGAAAGTGTGTGTAGGATTGTAGCCAGAGTGTAAATTGTAAAGCTGCAGACTCTAGACCCTTACAAGTAACCGTAGATACAGTAAAAGGATTGTACAAGCAAGCAACCTCCCCACACCCATCTCCTTCCAAATCATTATCTGTTTTCTAAGTTTGTAAGTGGGTACACCCCTGCTAACTGGGCAAGAGTTACCCCTGCTAACCCTTTTTCAAGTAGTACTCCTCTTATATTTAGCAGGGGGACAGCAATTGCCCCTCTTCACCCCTGCACAGTGTCTTTTCTAGTGGCTGCTGCTGGTGGTGTTCTGCATTTTTTAAGATTGTGAGCCCTTTTGGAACAGGGAGCCATTTTACTTTATCCTCCTCCTCCTCCTCCTCCTCCTGTAAACCACTTTGGGAACTTTGTGTTGTAAAGCAGTATATGAATATTGTTTGTTGGTTGGTTGGTGGGTAGGTATACCTTTTATTGAGTTCTGCAAAACAGAAAATCTTTTAAGAGTGTTGTTTTTAAAAGTGAGTCCCATTGCTGTAATATTTTACAACTTTGGTTAACTATGTTAACCAAAAGACATTTGTCTTTTTTTTCCTGCCCTCAAGAAAAAAAAAAGTCCTTGAAGAAGCCCTTGAAGAAAAAAAAAAAGAGAGTACCATGCCAAAGCACCTATTTAATATTGCCAACAAAACTGCTTGTTGTACTTTGTGTCGCTTGTACAATTTTGAATAAGAATTTGGATAAAGACACGTAACAGTGCAATTTGCTATTTTAATCAAGAAATTTTGGAAAAAATATCACCAAAAAAACCCCATCCCTAATTATGGATATTCTAAGCTAAGGTGTCGCTATTTAAGTCGGCCTTTTTTGTATTTAATATTGCTGTAGGACACTTGGAGGCCTTCTCTGGCCCAAAAAGCAGTAAATATTTTAAAATAAACATGGTATTTCATACTTTAAACATTATGTTAATTAAACAGAAACTTACTTTCAAAACAATCTTGTATATACTTTAATACATGTCCTCCTTCTTGCATATCAGTATCTTGTCTTTGACTGGGAAGGTGAAAGCAGAAGGAAAAAAAATCAATAAATTTTGAACCCACATCCCAAATGCTTGCACCCTGCAAAGTACTACAATGTAGCAGAGGTCATGTCAGTTAACATTATCTTGTCAAACAATGATATGGTGCCATTCAGCAAGGAAGAGTAATAAACCAAATCAAACATTCATGTAATGATAGATATGAAATGACTTATTTCTATTCAGCAAGTATTCAGTCTCTCCTATCCTAAAACAAATAAACCAAAACCAGAATAAGGTACCTTTACACAAGTTCCTGGAGGGAAGGGGTCAGGGATCATTCCATAGTCTATATTTGTAATGTTTTTATGCAATCTGCTGCAAACACACACACGCAATTACACAGAGTAAGAATATACGTATAAATAATACAGCTGTGCCCCTGTATTAACAAGGAGTCCATTCCACAGACTCCCGTGGATACATAAACTGTGGACACCTTCCCCCTCACGCACCCATTAAATGGTTAAACATACAACTTATCAGGGGCATCTTTCAGCAAAGCACAATAAGTACTTCACAGGCTGCCTTTGGCAGACAAAACATAAACAACACACTGTTAGTGTGTTACTGTTAGTCCCTCCATGCTTTTTAAATAACACAAAACAAAACTTTGAGGCTGCTGGAGGCATCCTGCAAAGAGCTTACTGTGCTTTGCTTAAAAGAGGAGGATGTCCCTGATAGGTTGTACTTTTAACCGTTTAAAAGGCACAATGGGTCACACCCATTAAATCAGTTGAAAAAGTTTCCAGGATGAAAATCAGCTTGTTTAAACTAACCAATTTTTATGGCAGTAACATTTTTAAATGATTTAATGGGCATAGGGGAGCCCACATCCAAGGATAACTGAAACCATGAATATCAGATCTGCAGATATGGACCCCTCCCCTGTATCTACATTTTAAGCTGTTTAGAAGAAGCTTAAGAAACTAAAATGTATTACCTTTTTGCATAACAGTATCTTGCTCTGTAGTTATCTTTTAAATGGTTCTGTTGAAAGCAAAGAAATAATTAGTAGGATGCTTTTCAAAAAAGATAATATATTGAAATATTCATAGCTCCTATATGCTTCACTTTACTATGTTTCCTATAGTTCCCTGTACCTGAAATCCTTATGCAGCAGTGTTAAAGCCATATAGTTCTTCTAAATGAGGAAAAGTACATTACTGGAGAGACTTATGCTGCATAGAGATGTCAACATTATATAATGTTGTGGTGAAAATGTCCCATCCTCCTCTATCCCCCAAAAAAGGAAGTTGGGGAAAGTTGCTAGGAAATTGAGCTTGAAACCAAAACTTCCCCAGTTCAAATCTTGCCTCTTGTGTGAACTCCCTGGGTGGCCTTAGACCTTCTCGACACTACTCTGGGGATGACCATAATACTGACCTATCACAGTTGTTGGAATTACATGATGCTAATATATGTGAAACACTCTGCTCACTCAAAAACATACTATTCAGAGCTAAGCAGGACAGGTAATAGCATTTAAAATAGAATGATTTATGGTATATCTTTGAAAAAATATAAATGCCTTAGCTTTTATTTTAAAACACACACATAAATATACCCTTGGATTCCAGATTGAGTAGCAAATTGCTCCACTTTAAGGAAACTTAGACTGAAATGTTACACACACTTGTACATAAGTCCCACTAAACCACTGGTTCCCAAGAGGGTTGTAACCCAAGGGGGTTGCAAGCTGATTTTCAGGGGGTTGCAGGGAGCTTGGCACCAACATCTTGAAAGCTTCTTTTGAACAACCATCTGCCACCACCTTGAAAGGCAGAGCTTAAGAATGTGGTTAGTGAAAATGTGAGGTGTTAGAGAATTACACAGCCTTAGTGGCTGTTCTTGGAGTGATGGTGATGAATATATATGAAAGATATCTTCCTCTCTGTGCCAGCTGGGGCCCCTTTGCAAACTAGCTTTGCAAAACTTAGCAGTTGGGAGCAGTGGCAATTTCTGGTTAGGTGGAGGCTTTCCTATTTAACTGCCACTTCCTCAATGGTTCTGGCTTCAGGGGAAACTAGCCTTGCCTTGGGCTCATCGTGTGTGTGTGTGTGTGTGTGTGTGTGTGTGTGTGTGTGTGTGTGTCAGGTCTCTCGCTGAGTGGCATGGCATGCCTTCCGTGTGTATGCCTAGGTGAGTCCTAGCACATGGGGAAGAGGAATCAAATATTTGAAAGACTATCTAAAATTTGGCTTTATCACCTTGACCAGGAAAGAAGGCACTATGTGTTCTCAGTGCCAAATCAATAAAACTCTCAAAACTCGAATGTCACTTACAGACAACGCATTCAGAACATTCTATCAAGGATTTAGAGTTCTTTCGACTTTCAAAAAGTGTGATTTATTAAAAACAATGACTTCAGTGTTTAGTATCATTGTTTCCGACCCTGCCAGCATGACAACATCAATAACATTACTTCCAGCCTAGATCTTAGAGCCCCCCCCCTTTTTGTTTACTTAAAAAGGGCAAAAAAGGTTGGGAACCACTGCACTAAACTTAATGGGGGTTATTACCGTACTAAGATATGCTTAGGTTTGCACTGCCAACATCTCTTAGTTTCTATCCGTTGGGAACGTAGAGAAAAAATGAACAATTGGTTCCCATTTTTTGTTCTCAAAATGTTCTCAAAACATTGAGTAAAACATCCTGAGCATGTGCAAAGTTCTCTTTCATCTTCCCAAATGCCTAATGGGGAGAATGCGCCAATCATACGCTGATTTTTTTTTCTTATATGAAGGGAATGCTCTCCCTCATCTGAACATGACCTAGAATCTGATTACCCACATTTTAGCCAACCTAGAAGTTTGGAAGGACATAAAAATGGGAGTAGATAAATACATAAATAAGTATCACTTCAGTAGGAGGGTAACGGCGTTCTGTGCGCCTTGGCGTATAGTCATGCCAGCCACATAATCATGGACAAACGCTGGCTCTTTGGCTTAGAAACGGAGATGAGCACCGCCGTCACGACTGGACCATTCAGTTGTAGGGAAAGCTTTATCTTTATCCTTTTGTTTAGGGGCCATTCCGTGTCAAATCATCACACCGTTTCCAACTGATCTCCTTAGATTTTTATGAAATTTGGGGTTCTTACTTGTTCTATGGCATAATGCAAAAATACCAATTTTTAGCAGCCTATATTTATTATGTTAAATTTTACAGCTAAGTAAACTTTCAAAATTTTAACAAAAATGGCATGCTAGTGATCCTTTAACTGGTTGTACCTCGCACACCGGTTGAGATATAGAATTGGGATTGGTCTTGTTTTAAAGCTCTTTCCATGGGCTTTCATATGATATACAACACATAAAATAATATATACATATATTATTATGGGTTTCGTAATTTTTTTAGTTTTAAAAAATTCAATTAAAAATTTTAAAATCAATTTTCTCAAAAATGGGCATTTTTAAATTTTTGAAAAAAAAATCTCAAAATTAGTTCATACTTGTGTCTAACTATATACCAAAAATTATTTTGGGACGATGATGAGATCATAAGATATGAGAGATCACACATACATATGTTCAAGAGAACATAGAATTTTCAAGTTGAACTTTTTTTTTTTATCTACAACATAATTATTTTACAACATTTATAAATATTGTTTCTTTGTGTATTACTTTTCTCGGTTTGTTCTGTTGTGACCCATTTATTTTTAGGTGCTGTAACTTTCTGTTGTCAGAAAAATGCAAACAGGAATAAGCATGATCATGTTCTGTGGAATAAAACCAGATCTTCTATTTACTTTTGATAAATATCACTACGGTCAATAATTGTGAAGTGCAATTTGAGGCACTTTTTAAAATGAGGTTGCAACTAACTCTATAATACGTAAGAAATGGGCCTGGTGTGTCAACCCCTCCTCCCAAACAAAAGAGAAACCATTCTTTATATTCATTTATTTAAACAAAAATACAGTCTAATCATGTGTGGTGCTATGTATTATATAAAGAAACAGCAAATAATTAAAAAAATGAAAAATGAGTAAAACAAATTCACTTTTTGTCATGCATTGGTGAATGCTGGTGTGTCACGTTGTGGTGTCAGCTTTGACACGCATGTCACAGGTTCGCCATCACTGAACTAGCGTGTGTGTGTTGCTCCTAACCCGTTCAGGCCTCCTTCCTGGCTCTCGCTGGCAGCCATGCCCAGCTCAGTCTTTCTTCCTGGAAGAAGTAGTGCTGCTGAAAGGCAGTTTGTGTGAAAATTGGGCTTTCCATATCTGAAGCGTTTCTAGGTAAGAACAAAGTGCTTATTGTCACTTCCTGCTTAATGATGTCACTTTCTGCTAATTGATATAACTTCCAGCCCTCAGCAGCCACAATGAATGCTAACTGGCTCCCCCTGGTCTTACGTAACAAAACATAGACTTCCTTAACTCAAAAGATGTTAGTGACACTCTCAGGTAGGGGTGTGTGTGTGTGTGTGTGTGTGTGTGTGTGTGTGTGTGTGTGAGAGAGAGAGAGAGAGAGAGCGACCGACCGACCGACCGACCGACCGACCGACCACTAATGATCAAAATTGTGGCAATTGCGGTTTTTAGGAATAATAATACTCTTCGTTCAGTGTGTAACTGAAGGCAGAATGTAATGAAAGAACTCTTATTGGATTATCTGTATTTTATCAAACGTTTAAGCCCAGCAATTTTCAAGCAGTGTGCCGTGGCACACTGGTATGCAACAAATAGTCTGCAGGTGTGCTGCAGGATTTTTGGGGAGGGTGGTTTATTAATAGGGCCCCCCCACTGGAGATGTGGTGTATCTTGACAATTTTAGTGCCTTGTCAGGGTGCCCATGAGATGAAAATGGCTGAAAATAGCTATTATAGCCAAACAAACACACAAAACCTGACTTATGTAACAAAAAATACAGTAGATTTCCTTAACTCAAAATTGACCAATGAGAACATAAGAAAAGCCTTGCTGGATCAGGCCAAAGGCCCATCTAGTCCAGCTTCCTGTATCTCACAGTAGTCCACCAGATGCCACAGGGAGCACGCAAGGCAACCAGATACTTGTATCTCACAGCCACTCCTCTGCATCTGGCATTCTAAAGTAGCCTGCTGTATTACTCTTGAACCACCCCCAAGGGGGAGACCAGAATGAAGTTGGGGTTTGACTTTATTAAACACAAGGGCAAATCATGAAATCTACTGAACACCTGTCCCTCCCTCCCCAGTCCGGGGTAGGCAAAAGAACCCCACCACCACCAAAAAAAAAACTTGCCATCCATGGCCAATTTGGATGACAGAAAAAAAAAATCCTACCTAGCCCTCATGATCAGCAACCAGCTAATCTCAGACTGGACATGCCCATCATAGCTTGTAACCTGTGACGGAGTTTCCCTCCAGAAATCTGTCCAATCCCCTTTTAAAGGCACCCAGGCCAGATGCCATCACCACATCTTGTGGCAAGGAGTTCCACAGACTAATTACATGCTCAGTAAAGAAATATTTTCTTTTGTTTGTTCTAACTCTCCTAACACTCAGCTAAAGAGGATGTCCCCTGGTTCTGGTGTTGTATGAGGGGGCAAATGTTCCCTCTATCTACTCGATCCATCCCCTGCATAATGTTGTATGTCTCAGTCATGTGTCGTCGTCCCCCTCCCGGTGCCTTCTTTCTAGACTGAAGAGCCCCAAACGCTGTAAGCTTTCCTCATAAAGGAGATGCCCCAGCCCAGAACTCATTTTGGTTGCTCTCTTCTGAGACTGTGTTCTGAGAGCTAACAAGGTGTTATGATACAGCATGGAACTAATAAGTCATTATATCAGCTTCCTTTTCCATGTAACAGAGCTAAAACTAGAACTCTTATTCAGTTGTGTGAGTGCCATCAAGTTGTCTATTGTGGTTTTTTTTTGTTTACTGATTTTCTGGGTGAGCTTTATTGATCAATAGTTAAATAAAGTTATTTAACTGTATAATTAAAATTATTTAAAGTTAGAAAGTTATTTAACCAAAATGGGGGTGACACCATATGTTATCTCACTGGGGGCGCAATCCTAACCTGTAGGCCGGCACAGTTAGGCCAGCAAAGTTTGGCTGGCACAAGGGACACTGTAAAGTATGTTTGGATCACTCTTGGAGTCAGGGATGTGCCATTCTCCCTGACTCAGCGAGTGGTCCAAAATTGCTTTAAAGTGGTCCTGGTGGCAGTCAAACTTTGCTGGCCTAACTGCCAGACTAACTCCAGGTTAGGACTGAGCCCTGGGGGACATCAACCCTAGTTGATGTCACTGGTGGGAAGTTTGGGTGGTGTTGGTCACTGGCTTAGATGACTTTTAAGGTGGATTCTAAATATGGTAGTCTATCAGTGGTTATTAACCATGTTGGCTACATTGAACCTCCAGATGCAGGGGTAGTATGTTATTGAGTATTATGTGCAGAGGAGCAATAGCAGGGGAGAATTTAGACGCTCATCCATTGCTTGTGGGGGGAATATTCACTGCGTTTATTTTCTGGCCATTATTATTATTCATTTCCTGTCATGTTGTGATGACCAAAGAAGTGCACAGCTCCTTGGAGGAATAAAATGTGAACGAATAAATAAACAAATAATTTTGCCATGGGGTGTGTGTAAAAAAATTAAATAGCCCCACGTGCAAAATGGTTTAGCAACGCCACTGGGGACAATGGTGGTGTTGCCGAATGGCCAATATATCCTGCCTGTTTCATTTTGCATTTTTATGTCTATAGAAAGTTACAGCACCTAAAAATAAATGGGTCACAACAGAACAAACTGAGAAAAGTAATACACAAAGAAATGACATTCATAAATACTGTAAAAGAATTGTAGATAAAAAAATTAAGTTCAACTTGAAAATTCTATTTTCTCTTGATCACACACATGTGATATCTCATATCTTATGATCCCATCATCATCCCAAAATAATTTTTGGGGTATAGTTAGACACAAGTATGAACTAATTTTGAGATTTTTTTCAAAATTTTAAAAATGTGTTTTTAAGAAAATTGATTTTACAGTTTTAATTGAATTTTTTAAAACTAAAAAATTATTAAATGCCTTGTGTTGTATATCCTACAGCTTGTCCTTACCCGGCGTTGCCCAGGTATTTATTTATCCCAAGCTTCTATAGACAGGAAAAGGAATGAATTCTATCTATAGTGTAAAATCAAAGTAATGTTATGTACAGGAAATTAAAAGTATAAGTACAGTATAAAAATTATAAAGTAAAATCCTTTACAAATTCACTATAATATTAATTTAGTTCAGAACTTGATTATAAACAACATTTTTAGTTTCACCTCCAGGAGCAAGAATAAATAAATTCTTGGGTGAACCCACCCTTGAGCAAGCAATATAAAGTTGTCCGTGGAAGAAACATGGCAATCTCAAATCCACTCCACAGTACTTAATAGACTGCCCCTGTGACTTGTTGATCGTGATTGAAAATGCAAGTCTCACTGGAAATGGCAATCTCTTAAAGTTAAAAGGGAGATCCGTCGGAATGAGTGGTATCTGTGGGGTAAAAACTGTTTCACCCTCTCCCTGTCTTGTTAAGATAGTTGCTTCAATAACAGTACCCAGCATCTTCTTGACATACAGCCTTGTGCCGTTGCAAAGTTTTGTAAGTAAAAGACGACATGGTGGCAATCCAGCCGGATCAAGTGAGTTTAGGAAGTCTGATGGGAAATGGACTACCTCATACGCATCTACTACGGTATCGATAGACTTGTATTCAGTGACTACGCCTGGTCACATGGCAAGTATTTGAGTGGAGTCCAAGACCAGGGCAGAATGATTTCTAAAAATTTCCAGAAGATTCTACAGAGTTCTACTCGACTACACTTGGGCTTAAATGTCATTAGGACTGTCACCAATCAGCTTAGCGACCCTGAAAACTATGGATTTGACACAAATGTCGGTCATTTTGGACATTTTATTTTTCACCCCTTCTCACCCCCCATACTGATGGGGGCTGAACGTGGACTTAAACGGCATCAGGAATGTCACTATTCATCTTAGCAACCCCGAAAACTATGGATTCAATATTTCTTGTTACCCCATGACAAGAATGAATAACAAGAATGAATCTTGTTATTCAATACCCCACAGTATTTCTTTCCAGAGTGTAAGGCATATGTGTACCACGTTTGGTGTAAATTGCTCCAGGCATTCCAGAGTTATGCTGGAACACACACACACACACACTAGAGAGAGAGAGAGAGAGAGAGAGAGAGAGAGAGAGAGTGCTGTGAATGTAAAGTGGTTGTACCCTAAGGGTCATTCCATCATCACACTTGAGGGCAATTTTCTACCTCATGTTCTTAGATTTTGGCAAAACTTGGCATAATTAAAGTTCCTATATAATGGTTGAAGGAATGCATATTTTAAAGTTTTTTAACTCACAGAGAAAAAAAGCCCATGGAAAGACCTTTAAAACGAGACCACTCCCAACTCTATATCTCAACCGGTGTCCAAGGTACAACTAGTTAAAGGATCACCAGAATGCCATTTTTTGATAAAATTTTGAAACTTTAGACTTAAATATATTTTTCTCTGTGAGTTAAAAAACTTTAAAATATGCATTCCTTCAACCATTATATAGGATCTTTAATTATGCCAAGTTTTGCCAAAATCTAAGAACATGAGGTAGAAAATTGCCCTCAAGTGTGATGATAGAATGACCCTTAGGGTACAACCACTTTACATTCACAGCACAATACACTGGAAATACAGCCACTCTCCTATATTCAATGCTGTAGCATAGCTCAATGCCACAGTGTACATGATAACAGCAGCAGAAAATGTAACCAATTAAATTCTCACATTAAGGGCCAAATCCTATCCAACTTTCCAGCACTGGTGCAGCCATGCTAAAGGGGCATGTGCTGCATCCTGCAGTGGAGGGGAACTCATGAGGCCTCCTGCCAATAAGGAAACATTTGTTTCCTTTCCTCAGGTCTTCATTGCAGTTGCCCCAGTACTGGAAAGTTGGATAGGATTGGGCCCAAAGGCAGCACAACCTGACAAAATGACAATTCTACCTCCTAAGAGTCATGGATACAGATAAGAAAAAACTGCAGTTATACACAGTGTGTTTATCTGGCCATCAAGTCAGAGCTTCTCTTTCTTCTCCCTTCACATTTCCCAATTTTCCATTTTCCAATTCCTTTACTGATTTCCTGTTTCAAGTAAACCAGTTTAACATTACACCCCAGTTAGGAAAAAAACATGGTTTTCCCTTTCCCCCAAAACAGAATTGAAAATCTTGGTTTGAAATGTAAGCAACTGAAACAGAAGCACAAAAAGTAGGGAGCAGGAGCTATATCAAAACCAGCAGAATGCTTATGGATATGTTGTTGCTTGTCATGTATTGTGTTTACTGCATAAAATATTAGCACAGTCTGTCTTGCGTTATAAAGTGTAGGGACAGATCCTGAGTAACTGAATGCATGCAGGTGACAAGTGAAAAAATAATAATCCTCAATAATTGGCTAGAGCAGTGGCTCCCCCAGGGGTACTAGCCAGGACCTTTAAAGATACTAAAAAAATAATGGTGGAGAAGGCAGGTCTGTATTAGATTTAACAACTATATTAATTACCAACATTTTGCTAATATGAGGAGTACCTACATTTATGAAAATAGGCTGCCAAGGGATACAATAAGTGGAAAAAAAATGTTGGGCTAGCTAGAGGGACCAAGGGGATGAAGTTAGCCAATATCCTTTCTTGTGGCAGCAATGGCAGCAAAGAGATCATACATCTATGCCTCTGGTGCACCAATGCAGCATTGCCCAGCAAAGGGTTGTTTGTTTTTTTAGTAGTTATCAGTCCTATATACTCTGTGCAAAGGGAAGATAGAGCAGAACCCTCAGGTGCTCCCTCTACCCTGTTTGCTAAGCACTTTGCAGATAAAGTCACTCATATCCACTCTAATTCAGATGTTGTAGTTATTTTCGAACCTGTTTCACCTTTGGATAGATACTTCTCCCTATCCATCCCAGCATAGCATTGTTTCCTGTGGCTGTTTGAATTACCCTGATGGAATCTTTCTAACAATCTTACTAGGTGAGTACTGTGCATATTTCCCCATATTGCAGTTGGGGAACCAAGGCTGAGAGGAAATGGCTCGCCCAAGGCCACTTAGTGAGTTTACAGCAGAGGCAAGATCTAAACCAAGGAAGTTCTGACCCATAGCTCAGCCACCATGCAACACCATATGCATCAGCACAGCACACCAATCCAGAAAATAAATGCTGCCCAAACAAACCACTGGAATGATAAACTTCTCATTATAGTTATTAATAAAATACCATCACAGGTGCTCCAACTGTCCCTATTACTACGGATATTTTTTAGTGCTCCTCCCTGCTAAAACACTTCTTGGACCTTTAGGAAGATGTTAGCAATTCTTTTTTTAGAGATGCGACAATGAAGAAAAGCATACTAACCCATTATCCAGATAGTAAATGTGTAAACATGATTGAGCTGGATGCATTCAGCACCGTTAAAATCAGCACCGTTATGAGATTGAAGACATGAAATGTTATAAAGCTCAACACACTCAGGTAACTGCTATGGGCGCCCATAACTTTACTATTAGTAAAGTTCAGAACAGAGACTAATACAGGAAATGGACGGGTTAAATCAACATGGGTCACAGCAGGCTACCCCCAAGTAAATTAAGGAGAGGGTCAGCCCATCCACCAACCCAAATCACCTCAGGCATCGGTGACCGTATCTCCCCTTCGCTGCTCCTGCTGCTGCCCCCTCCCCCTTACTCTGGACTGGAAAAGGAAGCGAAGGTAGCCGAGCTTCCCCTTGGGGACCCGCTGTACTGTAGTTTTTCCAACCCAGGGAAACCTGAAGGAGGAGCATCCCTGCAGGCGGGGCCGGGCAGTCTCGCGCAGGCAGGTCTTCTTCGTCTGAAAAAGGGCCCTTATCAATACAGAACGACGTTCCCCTTTTTCGACTGGGGCGAGCTAGAGTAAGACTCCAAACCGAGCCGCGTGAAAGCGCCCCACTAAGGCCAACAAGACCTGCTTCTGAAGCTATGGCGATGGAAGGGACGCTGGGCGCCGCTAAGAGAACCAAGCCCGCTTCCTCGGTGGGGGGGGGGCACACCGCCGCCAGCAAGGTAACCCCAAAATCCCAGAGCAAAGAATCGCCCCAGCGAGTCCTTACCAGCGAGTCCATAGCGGCATCCCTTATCCCGATAGGCAGAAAACGCAACCGCGCGCCCCGCCCCTCCGGGATTTGAAAACCGCGCCCTATCCTGTGGCGCACGCAGGCTGAAACGAAAGGCCCTCATTGGTCAACCTTCATTTGCGTCACAAAATGGGGTAGGGCCATGAAGTTATAATACACCGGAGGGAACATGACGTCACATTCTTGAAGCCAGGATATAAACTCAGATCATTGCCGCGAAGGAGGATTGCCGCCGCGGAGTCACGAATCAAAATCTCCCTGCCCGTGTGTAAAAGTTAATCTCAACCTCTTTAAGCATGCCTGCGTGTTCTGCATACGGGTGTGCGAATCGCTGGACGAAAAATGGGATTTAATTTCCACGGAAAGATTCATGTATTCACATTACATCGGTTCAATAAAACTACAGTTCACTGAAACAGTTAGTGCATTATTTTTGAAGCTGTGTAATTTCTTGTTGTTCCTAGCAATCTTATTCACCATTTTCTGACACCCACTAATGGTCTAGAAGGTAAAAATATATATATATTTCCCCCCTCCCTTTTCCCCCCTTCCCGTTTACACTTTTTTTCCCACCTTCCATTTTCTACTGTAATATTCTCGAAATTCTGAACATTAATAGAATTTTTTTTTTTGGGGGGGGGGAGTGTAGAAGTTTTAAAAAAACTCTTAATAGTCTAGAAGTAAAGAATAACTACTCTCATATTGACAACTACTTGTGTTATGAAGAGATTTTAATGTAATTTTCCTATATATTTATCTAATTTTTGCCCACCCTCCCCTTTTTTTTCTTTCCTTCCCGTTCACACTTTATTTTTGCTTGTGTAGATTTAAATAAAGTCTGTCGAAATAGTGCAATCTGAGTTTAAATAGACAGCATTTCGTCAGGTATGTTCAGTAATATAATTATGAGGAATTTAACCTTGTAATTGCATATTAAATCATAATAAGGTTACCAATAATGTGTCTACACGATCACATGTTTTTATTTTCGTAAGTTTTTATTTAAGGAATAAACTATTCAATCCTAAACAGTACGAGCAAACCAATCTGAGTGAGGATTGTTTTGAGTATACCAACATGGCTGCTAAGCCCGCCCACTGGCTTCACCTCAGGAGCATTAATTCTTAAGGCAGGGCGCCTCCTGTTATTAATATAACCTTCTTGGGCTAGATCGATTCTGAGTTTAAAAGTTTTTTAAACTTTTTCGGAGGTGGAGGTGTCTGTAAAAATTCACGATTTTAGCAGAGCTGTGACTGGAGGGCAACGTGGCTACCAAGAAACCAGAGCGCCTATGCATTTTAGTTCACGTCTTCCTTCGTGTACGGATTTCAGTTTATAGCTATCTAAAAGCACAAGACGTCTGCCTGGGGCTGAGCGCTAGGTTCCGGCCAGGGCTCCCTACCCTCTCACGGCACTTCATCAGGTGCTTAAGGGTTTCAAGCTTGGCGTCCAAACCAACCTCGGCGGCTCTGTCTCTAACCTGCATTATTAATAGACCTGTGTTGCAATTATACGCCGCGTACAGCACGACAGTATTGGGCACTGACACTACTGCTTCGTAGGGCTTCGTAGGGCCTGGCCAGGTGAATCCTCTGGTGGGAAAGAAACCGCACTTGGCTTGTATTCCGTCAGTACGTTGTCAAGACTAGCTTGCTTTTATACAGGATTGTTTTTGTTGGAAAGCACATAGCATAGAATTAAACAAAATAGCATAGGCCTGATGGTTTCATGTACTGATATATTTTAATGCTTACTGTTGTATATGTAACTTTATGTATGTGTGAGAAAATGGGAGAGAAATGTTGGATTGAGACAGCAGCACTGGAAGAAGAGCGGTTTAAGAAGATGCTGTTTTCCAATTAAAAATTCCCCCCAGCTCAGTGTGGGCAGATGTCCTCTTTTTCCAGGTTACGTACTACATTTCAACCTTCTGTCCTGGGTACATTTCAAAATGCCCTACATTTCAAGGGGTACCAGTACCAAGACAAGCTGTCCTCATCACGTGTTTGCCTGTTTGTTATTTGTTCCTCTGTTCATTGGGTTGCATTAAAGGAGAACAAGACACCACATAAGAAGAGCCCTGCTGGATTAGGCCAAGGCCCATCTAGTCAAGCTTCCTGTATCTCACAGTGGCTCACCAGATGCCTCAGGGAGCACACAAGACGCCTGCATCCTGTTGCCACTTCCTTGCACTTGGTGTTCAGAAGTAGCCTACTTCTAACATAAGGAGGTTGCACCACCCATCACAGCCCACGATGGACTATAGATTTATTTATTATTATTATTATTATTATTATTTATTCAATTTATACCCCGCCTTTCTGCCCCATGGGCACCAAAGGCGGCTTACAACAATAAAATACAATAAAATTACAATATATGAGAATTAAAAACAATAGTTAAAAAACAATATTAAAATAATTAACATTTAAAATTTAAAAAATTTAAAATTTAAACCGCCAACCCCGTGGATCCTAAAATATATAAAAACAGTATTAAAACCAGCCAGCCTGTCAACAATTAAAAGCTTGTTGAAATAGGATGGTCTTCAATCCCCGCCGAAACGTTGTCAAAGAGGGAGCAGTTCTTAGTTCTAAGGGGAGGGTATTCCAAAGTCGGGGGGGGGCACCGCTGAGAAGGCCCTATCCCTGGGCCCTATTATCATCCTCATATTACAGGTGAGGAACTGGTTGCTTTGACCCATGTAGTGAGTTAATAGAGGAAAGATCCAAACCACGGAGTTCTCAATTTCCAGCTGGGTTGCAACTACATGCTTATCTCTTGGATCATGGAATGAACCTTTTCCAGGTTAGAAAAGTCTGAGAATATACTAGGTATTCACATTCATTCATGTGGATGAGTGTCAGCAAGACTAAGGGCTGGGCATTTTGTTGTCGTCTATGGATATAGCATAGAACACTTACAGCAGTGAGTCCCAAAGTTTTTTGACTGGTGGCTTCCTTGACCTACTGAGCCATTGGCCATGGATCTCCATTAGGGATACAATCCTATACATTGTATATGGTGGCTGGTTTTTCACAAGGCTTCCCTGGCTGGTTTCTGCTGCTCCCCAAGGAGCCACAGCTCACAGTTTGGGAACCACTGAACTACAGAAACTGAGGTTTGGTAACAGACAGAAATACGTAAAAGCTCATCACAAAACCATTCTCTGGACTTGCAAATTAAGGTCAGATCTACACACGCAGAAGACTGAAGTGGTAGACTGGACTATACCACCTCATATTACAAGAGCAGGGGAAACGAAACAAAATTTTGAATGCTTCCCCACATTAAACAGAACCTTCTATGCAAACACAACAAACAGCAGGTTGGAATATCCTTCTCCGGATGCACCCTTTTATTACTTCCTATTTACAGGATGATCTTTATATAACTTGTGGGGAGCATTCAATCCAAATCATTCCTTCTCATAGGCAAACAAAATATATTATTTAGATTTTAAAAAATATATAGAAAACGGATTAGCAAGGGAGTTTTGAACTTGGATCAGGGTTTGACTGGCTATAAATTGTAAAATACAGTAGAGCATGCGTCAGTATTCACTGGGGTTCTGTTCTGGACCCTCCCATAGATACCTGAAACCGTTGATAATGGGGGTGCCTTTTTAAAGATAGGGAAACATCAGTAGTTTTGCTGAAACAAGGAAAAAATAGATTTGATAGGTTCCCCTATCTTTTTAGACATTCCAGTATTCATGGTATCTGTGGATACCAAATCAGTGGATACTGGGGCATGCCTGTACTTACTGGCTATTGTAAGTTAAGAACTGCATCCAGGCAGGGAGACTTTATAAAATGTCCCCTTTCAATCTCAATTTCAATCTCAATTTCAATCAATTTCAATTTCCTCCAGAAATCTGTCCAATCCCCTTTTAAAGGCAGCTAGGCCAGATGCCACCACCACCTCCTGGGGCAAGGAGTTCCACAGCTTAATTACTCGCTGGGTAAAAAAGTATTTCCTTTTATCTGTTCTCACTTTCCCAACACTCAATTTTACTGGATGTCCCCTGGTTCTGGTGTTATGAGGGAGGGAAAAGAACATCCCTCTATCTACTCTATCCCTCCCATGCATAATTTTGTATGTTTCAATCATGTCCCCCCTCAAGTGCCTTTTTTCTAGACTGAAGAGCCCCAAATGCTGCAGTCTTTCTTCTAAAGGGAGGTCCCCAGTTGTTGTGTGAATTACCCTAAAAGTTTTGGCAGACTTGTTTCCCCGGTGTGCGTTTTCTCTGCCCTTTAAAGAAGCAACCTCCCTCATCCCAAGACTGATAAACAAGCCCAGATACTTCCCTTCTATGAGTGCTCACCAAAGGAAATTCAGACACGTGGATGGAAAAATGCCAGCTGGACTTCAATGTTGCAAGAAGAGAAATACATTTTACTCATGTGTAAGACATCAGCAAAACGGACACAAGATGCAGCATGCTTCCATGGAGATTACAGAACTTGTGCCTCCAAGGAGATACAGAACTTATGTAAATTGTACATCTGGGTTTGGTCAGTTATATAGTTCAATATGCAAACTGTGGAGTTGACAACAGCAAATAAAAACATTTGCCCAATAGGTTTTTGCTCCCCTCCCCTCTTTGTGTGACCTTAACGAAAGGGTTAGGGGCAGGATTACAAAGTCTAGTCAGATGCAAAACAATTACGTTTGACACATTTAAACACAAAAGCAGGAGGCGACACTTAGACAGATTTAGCCACAATGCTGGAGACACAATCACGGTGGTAAGTACTTTCAAATCACCCTGAGGAGTGGCCAGCTATTCTGATGGGAGAAAACTCTTGGCAGATAAGAACTTGATTGAATTTTAGGCTTGATGGAATTTTAGGCAGGACTTGTCATTGCATAAGCGTTTTGTCAGAGACCAGATTTGCATTACAAGACCCTCAGGGAGGGGAGACTTTGGAATGTCTGCAATGGTCTGTGTGCTAAGAGACTCACCCCCGTGACCTCTCTCTTTGCAGGAGAGCAGCCCAACTTCCAAAATGGAGTCAAAAATTCCTTACATTCTGGCTTACCCCCAAACCTTTACAGGTCCTGCATTATGTGCATCTGACCATTGAGCATGCAATGCAAGTGTTCCCCGGAAAGCCAAATTAACCACAAATTAACTACAGAGCCAGGCTAAGGAGGCTCTTAACATTTGCTCTTGCCAAGAAGTGTTTTTTTTTTCCCCGCCAGAGTTGCTGCTTCTATGTTGCCAAAACCTCTACTCTGGTTCTTCAATGGTTCAGGCTTGCACTGTTGGAGGAAAAGGAGCTTAGTGTTTTCACGTGGCTGCAGAGCCAGGAAGGAAGCTTGGTGGTTCCACATGGCTGCAGCAGTGTGCTGTAAGCCAGGAGAGTTCATGATGGTTGCACGTGGCTGTGGAAACCAGGAAAAAGGCTTGGTGGTTGCAGACATGGCTGAGGCAGAGCACAGCCAGCCAGGAAAAGCCTAACAAAGTCTGAGAGAATCCTGGGGGGGGGGAACCTCCCACATCACAGTAATCATTTTCATCACTCTTTTCTGTATCTTTTTCTGTTCCACTATGTCCATTTTGAGATGTGGTAACCAGAACAGTACACAATACTCCAGATATGGCTTACTATCAATTTGTACAGTGGCATAATAATATTGGCTGTTTTATTCTCAAATCCCTTTTTAAATCAAATCAAATCAAATAAATAAGATTAATTGAAAATGGAACATGGGAACAAGTCCTGTTGTTGCTTCCTGCAATATCATGCAGCCTCCCTCTTTTTCATACTGCTACGATTAATAATAAAAAATACATTAACATTTATATACTACTTTATTATTTTAAGTGCTTCACCTACATTTTCTTCTTGTAAATCTTACATAATTCTTTCATAAACCCTGCATGATGTATCAGAATTATTAATATTGCAGATGAAAATAGGCTGAAATGAAAGTTAGAGTCATGATGTAGTTTGTAGTACGTAGTTTGTTGAGGATCCTACAAATTCTCAGTCTTATGGAAACCTAAGGGCATGTGAAGTGAAACCAGTACCTTAGATTTCAAGGAGTCTGATTTTAATAAGCTCAGAGAAATAGTAGTTAAGATTCTGTTGGTAGATGACATTATGGGCAAAAGAGCTCAAAATGGATAGGAGTTCCTAAAGAAGCAGATACTATAGGCACAATTGAAAAAAAAAATCAAATGAGAAAGAAAAAGGGGAATGAAGTTTTGGTGCTGCCCTTGGCTTTGCTCACTCTGCAGGCAGACTGCCTAAATGGCCAGCCTCCTTAATCCCCCAGACACCTAGCCCTGGTTTTTCCCACACACCTCCAGCCTCTACTGCGAGCATGTGTGCACAGAGATTCCACACCAACCTCACGGGTTCCACATTCAATAGATTCACCTTTGTATTGAGCAATATTCCCCACTTAGAGACACAGAGACCAAATGAAGTAGAAAAGATCTTTATTTAAAGTAAGGCACAAGGGAATTGCCACTCACTCTGCTGAAAGGTAGATCAGCTCTTCAAGGACAATTCCGGAGTTCAGCTAACAGATAGTACATGAAAACAAATAACTTCTATTCTACTTTTAGAATTTACCCCGCCTACATCTTAAAGTTACCAGAAGCAGAAAGCTTATATAGGCTAGGTTCTTATCAGGACAACAGTGCTAATTGTCAACAACAAACTATTTGACAGCACAAAGATATATGACCAACTACTATGTGGGCCACATCATTAAAAAACCTTTCATCTCAACAGGTGGGAGATGTTCCCTTCATTAGGGGACCTCTTGTTATGCACCTGTAACAGATAAGGGACATCTTATCAGTCACATGCTAAAGATAATAAAGAGAGTCTAATGCCACTAAGAAGGTTGGCAGAAGATGATCCCCTTCATTAAGGAGATGGGTACTTAGTTAATTGGTACACCCAAAACATAAACATAATTCGGGGCTTTGAAGTGGACAGCATCTTATGGCTCCATTCTCACAAAATCAACTGAGGATGGTGGCCAAAGTCTTTGTTTTGAGTCCAACTTCTCTTGCTTCCCATGGGAACTGCTCAGTGGGCACGCAGGCAGCTTCCCCACCTCTGAGAGATGTGAGACAGTAGCTAGATCTTAACATAAAATGGGAGGCAGTAGCTAGGCCTAATATCCGCCGTTACACCGCTTTTCAACAAAACATTCACAAAGAGGTTTACAGGCAAAAAAATAAAGTTAAAAGGCTCCCTATTCCAAAAAGGACTCACAAGCCTAAAAAGAAATGCAGAATACCACAAACAACAGCCACTAGAAAAGATGCTGTGCAGGTGTGAATAGGGACAATTACTCTCCCCTTGTTAAATATAAGAGGAACATCGCTTGAAAAAATGCCTCTTGCCCAGTTAGCAGGCATTAAAAGGACATATGAAGAAAGAACATATGGACATCAGAATAAAGAACATATGGATTCAGGTCTATTGTTATAGGAAAGTGCCATTGACCCACAAGAAATCAGAACCAATCACATTACTAATTATGCTTTGTTCTGCCCTAAAACCTCCTAATCAATGATGATCCTGGTCACGTAGCACATCTGCCAGCACTTAGAAGTCTTTTTAACTGTTCCTTAACTTCCCGTCCTTCTGTCCACTTCAAAGCCTTAGTTAACTCATCTATGGACCTGCTCTGTGAACCACTCATTTATAACTTTCTCTTCCTTTCCATCCTGTTGTTACTCCTTGTTTCTCATAAAACCAAAGAACCTGGTTTACCACATCCAAGGCTCATGTACATGACGGACATTATGGTACATCAGCATTCAAGACTCATGCTGTATTAAATTATGGGTGCAATCCTAACCTGGAGTTATGTCGGCAAAGTTAGGCCATAAAAGTTCAGCTGGCAGAAGGGCCACCGTAAAGCGCATTTGGACAACTCTCTGAGTCAGGGAGGATGGTGCATGTCTGTGTGCTGGCCTCTCTGACTCCGAGAGTGGTCCAAATATACTGTATGGTGTCCGTTCTGCCAACCAAACGTTGTTGGCCTAACTGTGCCAGCCTAACTACAGTCTAGGATTGCACGCTTAGGTACATCAACAATAAAATACATGTTTCATATTAAAACACCCCAAAATCTATACTCACTCCCAGGACAGAGAGACAAAAAGCTGCACAAAAGACAGGGCCCAGTCCTATCCATCTTTCCAGCACTGATACAACCGTGCCAAAGGGGAGCATGCTGCTGCATCCTGTGGTGATGGTAGACAGTCACAGTTTGTTCATGTACTTCAGGGAAGCATGGTAGTTGCATTGGTACTGGAAAGTTGGATAGGATTGGGCTCTTAGTAACGATTTGAAGATCACAAAAGGCATGTATATGAAATGGAAGATAGGAGAGATCACTAAGGATGAGTACAGATTAGTAGCTTAGACTTTTGAGGGGCCCAAGATGGGTGGGAGCTCCTAAAGAGGCAGCTTCTTCAGATGCAGTCAAAATCAATTCCTATGAAAGAGAAAAGGGAAAGCCAGGACGGCTGCACAAGTATCTCAGCGGTGAGTTGAAGATTTAAAAAGACATTTATAGGAAATGGGACTGATCACCAGGGAGAACTATCAGATAGGTAGAGCAAGGGTCAGAAATGCTAAAGCTCAGTATGAGCTAAAATGCTAAAGCTCAGTATGTCAACATACTTTTTGAGTATGCCCAAAGTAAGAGAAATAAGAGGGTTGGATTGCTGCTCGATAACAATGGCCAATTGGTGTCTGGTGACAAAGAGAAAGTGGAGCTGCTCAACTCCTACTTTGCGTCTGTCTTCTTTCCGAAGGAAGACTGCAAATGTGGATGCTGGATCCTTGGCCAACAGGGGAAATGTGTACATCCCCACAGAGGTAATGAACACCTGGCAGCACAGATATGCAGACTGACAGGGAACTTGTCAGAAACCACCTATCTGGCCTGAATGAATTCATTTGGACAAGATGTACATCCCCAATTATTTGCCAGTCATAAGGTGGCTCTCAAGTTGGGAAAAGCTTGAAATTTTGCAATTTGACTATCCAAACAGGTGAAATCTGTTTTAGAATTAAAGGAAAAAATCTCACTGAATTCTGCAGTGAGTTATATCTGGCAGCGAATCGAGTCTCCAGTGGTATTCAAACTTTTTAGACCGGGACCCACTTTTTAGAATGTCGGGACCCACCGGAAATGATGTCATTGACCTGGAAGTGAGGTTGTGACAGGAAATGACATATCAAGCAGGAGTCATTTTAACATAATAAAATGACACTCCTTAAAATGCAAATTGGCATTCTTGGACTGCAGCAATTGTACAAATCATGAAAAACCTCTGACAGAAAGCAAGACTAGGACAAAATAGCACTGAACTAAAAACAAAATAATAAAAACCCTCACTTGAAAATTCAAACTGCTAACACTCACAAAAGGAATATATTAAGAGTAAGGTCTGCAGTTTCCAAGATGGCTGTTCCCAGCTTTCTGCGACCCACCTGACATCAGGTTGCCATCCACCAAGTGGGTCCCGACCCACAGTTTGAATAAGTGTCCTATAGCACTGTTTCAAGAAAATGACAGACAGTGCAATCCTATGGTGGCTACTGTGCCATAGCTAATACAAAACTTAGGAGTTCCTTACCTGGGACTCTGGGATGAGGAAGGGAGGGGCATTCGCACCTATGGGAATGCCCCTCCTACTACAGAAGACAGTAGACCAAAGGCACCACTCCATAGCAGGGCTTCCCATTCCCAGTCTGGGAATCTTCCTTAACCCAACAGCCTCCCATCTGCAGCTGCCTGCCCCAGAAGGCACTCTGCCCAAGTATAAAACTTAGGAAAAACAGACCATAACAGAGGTCAACAAACATATATACAATAAAAACATGGACACGCGTGGGGACTCCAGCACCTCCCAAAGGAAAGACTAATATCCATAACTAGTCCTTCCAGGTGGCTAGTCCCACAGGTGGCTGCAAATGAGCCGGGATTGTCGCAGACCGAATGCCCCTCCCTTCCACATCCCAGAATAGGAGATTCCCAAGTAAGGAATTCCTAACGTTCTCCGGGAGGAGGGAAGGGCATTTGTCACCTATGGGATGTACCAAAGCAGTTCTCTCAAGGGCGGGTCAGGCGAGGGTGTACACCTACACCCCCACCACCTTCTGCAGGACCTTCCTGCCAAAATTGGCATCAACTGATGCAGCCAAGTCTACCCATATGAAAATATGTATGGAGACCATGCTGCCGCCCTTCAGATGTCCCCTAGGGAGCTACATCCCTCAAAAGCTGCCAAGGTCACTGTCGAACGTGACTTCGGGGATTCCTTCCCCACAGACTGGTATGCCATCATAATGGCTGCACATAGCCACCTTGATAGAGCTGATGCAGATGCCCTGTTCCAGTGATGTCATTCAGGGGGAACGGCCCGGAACTCTGTTCCGCTAGTTCCGCAGAGGTCCCGGGCCACTCCGCCACTTCGGAGGACGGGCGAGCTGCTGCTGGGCTCGCCCTCCCTCCCTTGCATCCCGAATCACTCAAAAACGGAGCGATTCCGGCGCGCTGAGGCTGGGGGAGGCGTGGCAGCCCTCCGCCATAGGGGCGGAGGGCTGTCAATCATCCGAGTGTTCCGGTAGTTCCGGCCAAGAATGTTAGATAACTGGATAGGCCATGTCATCACATTCTTGAAGCCGTGGACTTACTAAAATGGCTGACTCAGATCAGCGCCGCGAAGGAGGAGGATTGCCGCCGGAGGGGCTCTCTCGCTCGCACGGCGCGCGTGTAAAAGTTAATTTCAACGTCTTTAAGCATGCCTGCGTGTTCTGCATACGGGTGTGCGAATCGCTGAACGAAAAATGGGATTAAATTTCTGCGGAAAGATTCATGTATTCACATTACATCGGCTCAATAAAATGACCGGTAATATTTTCGAAATTCTGAACATTAACAGACATTTTTTTAATGGGGCATGGCCGTTTTATTCCTGCTTGTGTAGATTTCAAAAAATAAGTCTGTCAAAACAGTGCAATCTGAGTTTAAACAGACAGCATTTCGTCCGGTGTGTTCAGTAATATAATTACGCAGAATTAAACCTTGGAATTGCATATTAACTCATAATATGGTTACCACTGATGTTTCTCCACAATCACACGTTGTTATTTTGGTAAGTTTTTACTTCAGGAGTAAACGATTCAGCCCTAAACATCACGCGAAAACCCATTGGAAATGCTTGGAATGAGCAATGTTTTGGACTTACTGTCATGGTCGCTAAGCCCGCCTACTGGAGTCAATTCGTTCCCATTCATTCTAAAGGGAGGGCCTAGCCCTGGTTCCGGTGCTCGGATGACGTCCCTGCCCTGTTCCCTTTGGACACACCCGTTAAATCTACAAACAGTGCATCCGCCTTATGGAACTCCTTTGTATAGTCTATATAGAATCTCAGTGCTCTGCACATGCCCAACGTGTGCCAGCGTTTTTCTTTATTGTGTGCCGGCTGAGGGCAAAAGGAATCCCCTGTATTCTATAGAAAACCGAATTGATCTTTGGGATGAATGCTGGGTCACCCTGTCTTTATGGAAAATGCCCACATTTGCATTAGTAGACAAAGCCCCCAACTGACACCCTGTGGGCTGATGTAACTGCCACTAGAAACAGGAAATTGTACTTAGGTAAAGGTTTCCCCCATGACCGAATGGTCTAGTTGTGACCAACTCTAAGGGGCGGTGCTCATCTCCATTTCTAAGCTGGAGAGTCGGCATTTGTCCGAGGACAATTTCCATGGTCGTGTGGCCAGCATGACTATATGCCAAGGTGCACGCAATGCCTTTACCTTCCCAGTTCCCACCAAAGTGGGAAATATCTACTCACATTTTTACGTGCTTTTGAATTGCTAGGTTGGCAGGAACTGGGACAAGTAACGGGAGCTCACTCCATCGCATGGTCTTGAACTGCCAACCTTCCAGTCAGCAAGCTCAGCCGCCGTGGTTTAACTTGCAGCGCCACCATGTCCCTACCTTGTACTTAAGTTCCCTTAAATGTACCGTGGCCAACAGTTCAAAAGACTTACCCGTGAGTGCGTTCAGCACCAGATTCAAATCCTATTTTGGGCACTTATGTATCGTGGGAGGATTCATCAACAAAATCCCACACAAGAACCTCCAAACGTGTGGATGGGACCCCTTGACCTGCTCCCAGTACACTGTTAAGCGTGGCCACCTGCCTCTTCAGTGTGTTGGTGCTAAGCCCTTTGCTGAGGCCATCCTGCAGGAACTCAAGGATGTGCTTGATTTTTGGTTTGGACTCCTTAATTCCTCTATTACAGTGCCAAAAAGCAAATCTTTTCCAGGTCCTATTGTACACCCGCTTGGTAGAGTCCTTTTCTAGATGCCAACATGGTCTCTAGCACCCCGTCTGAATATCCGAATTGGTGCAACGCCTTACGCTCAACTTACGCTAAGTGGTACAGTTGTGGTTTGGGATGCTGCAGCTGTCCCTGGAGAAGCTGATTTGGATGAACTGGAAGTGGGCAACAGCCTCTGATGGAGAGTCATACCAACTCTGGGTTCCAGGGCCTTCTGGGCCACCTGGGTGCTATCATCACACCTCCGCCCCTACCCTCCTAATTTTGAGCAGAAGGAAAGCTACTGGCAGGAAGGTGTACAACAGCCCTGCCGGTCATTGGCATGTCAAGGCATCTACCCCTTCTGTTGTCTCCAGGGACCTTGATAGAAACTGAGGCAGCTGTGTATTTTCCTTGGAGGCAAATAAGTCCATAATCGGTGCCCCAAATCTTTCCACTACCTGCGTGAAGATTTCTGGGTTCAGTTGCCACTTTGACTCTTGCACCACTCTCCAGTTGAGCCAGTCTGCTGACACATTGGCCACTCCTGCCACGTGTTCCACCCACAGGGAAGCAATGTTTGACTTCGCCCATGTCATTAACTTGATCGCCTCTTGGTGTAGCCTTGAGGACCTGGTGCCGCCCTCTCGGTTCAAATATGCCTTTGCCATGGTGTTGTCAGTACGTACCAACACATGTTTTCCCTATAGTTGAAGCTTGATGTGTTCGAGGGCCAGCCTTATTGCTCTGAGTTTCAGGAGGCTGATGCTTAGTGATGTCTCCTCCTGTGACCAGACTCCCTGGACCATCTCTTCTGCTGAGTGGGTCCCCCAGCCCCACATCCATTGTTACAACTGTCTTCTTTCAGAAGGGATGCAGAAGGGACAGGAGAGGTCTCATGTGGAATCACAACCAGTGCACCATGTCCTGACAGGGCACCATCATGGCCTGCAGAGATGCTAGCACCATTACGTCCATTTGTTGCGCCTGCTTACTACTCACTAGTTACTGGTCTTTACTGGTCTGGGAGTCACTAGAGGAGTAGTCTCTCTTGCTCCTTTTTAAAATGCAAAGCCTCCTCCCTTTGTGGGGCTTTTTCAATTTGCCTGCCTTTTTACCCACTTGCGCAGTGCCCTCTCCTTCTCCATGATAAAGCTACACTCCTGCAAAGAAAACAGAGAGACAGGACCAGGAGATCTCTTTCTCTTTGCCTTCCTAGGTAGGGGCTTGCATGGTTTCTGTGAGGGTGCCTTAGGTTGCATGATCCAACACTATCTCATTCATCTCCCATTGGGTGACTGTACCCCCCCCCCCGCCTGATGATCGGAGGGGCCCACCTCCCCCTGGATAGCACTGGCTCCTATCATTCCTGCTACCTGCATGAGCTCTGCGGAAAATTGGCAGCAAAACGGCTGCTGCACTGGTACGCTGCTGCTCTCCTCCTCTGTAGAGGCCCCACGCACTCAGTTCAGAGCACAGTTGCGGAAGCCAGACATCACTCTGGGCATTCTGCCGCTCGGGGCTGCTTCTCTTTTGGCCGTTGGGCTGCGCCGCCGTTTGGCTTTGCCATGTGATGTGGCCGATCCGGCTAGGCTCCAGGCCTTTGGGCACATGGCACTACATTGGCGGCATGTGTGGTGACAGCTCAGTGGGTCCACTCCTCTGTGGCACACCGCAGGCCCCTCTGCATCAAGTGGCAACATGGATTAAGGTCATTGGATTAAGGTGGATTCCTGCTCTTCAGTCCTGGGCTGGGGATGGGAAGCCCTCCTACAGGGAGGTACCTTTGATCTACAGCCAGCCCTGCCTTCTGGAGTAGGAGGGGCATTCCCATAGGTGATTTATTTTATTTATTTGAAAAATTTATACCCCGCCCTTCCTATGCCAAAGCAAATGCCCAAAGCGGCTTACAGAGAACAAAATACAATGTAACCATAATAAGTAAAACACATTAAAACAAAACAACAATTAAACATGAACGGGAACACCAAGAGTGAACAGGAATGAAAGCTAGACCTAATTCTCCATATCAGGACGTATTGGAGGGTGGGAAAAACACTTGACCAGGGGAGTGAAACAGACTATGACAATATACCAGAGGGACAGGGGGCAGACAGCCACAGGGTCATCCAAAGCCCAGACTAAATAGGTATGATTTGAGCCCTCTCCGAAAGGCCATGAGGGAGTGTTTAGTTTTTAGTTCTTCTGGTAGGGAATTCCATATTTGTGGAGCCCGCTACGGAGAAGACTCGCCCCTTTGAAATTATGGGCAAGGCAATCTAAAGACAAAACACTGAACGAGTCAGGATTCTGCCTGGCTAAGTTTAGCCTTCAAACGAATATGATGTGGCTAAATGGTATATTGAAATATTCAAACTCAGCTGAGTTCACCTTCATCTCTGCACTTGGTTGTAGTATTATTGACTATATTTTGGTATCGCTTCCTTTGTTGCAATTGGTAGATAGGTTCTCTGTGGAAGACCTGATGTTGAGTGACCATTTACCATTAAGGGTTTGATTTAAATTTAATTCGCAGTTGTGTACGACTCCCCCGGTGCAACTTGATAAGGTGCCTATGTTACTCAAACTTCGTTGGGACGGCAAAACCCTCACCAAGATTCACAATTTACTTGACCTCGATGTGAATAAGGAATACTGTGTTAGCATGATGTCTGATACGAATTTAGAGAAGGTTGTGCGAACCTATGAATTTTTGTCAGATCAAATTGTTACTAGTTTGGGTTCTCAACAACCTGCTCAAGTCACCAGAAATGGTTTTTTTCGTCCTAAATGGTTTGATCAGGAATGTAGGCATGCAAAAGCCCAAGTGCGGGAAATATTTGCCAAATTTAGATCCCAGAATACCAAAAAGACACTTCGGGAGTATTTTGAGTCCAATGAAGCTTTCAGAAGTATGATCAGAGAGAAGAGGAAGGAATTTGCTAAAGCCCAATGGCACAAGTTATACACTGCCATAGTCCACAATGACGTTAAAGCTTTTTGGAACATCACGCGTGGGAGCTTTAGAAATGCTCCGGAGCCAATAGGTATGCAACAGTTAACAGGCACAGTTGTTGAAACAAAAGCTAACTGTAGTTACACGGGCAGACACAGCATCTCCAAATAATCACTAAAGCTCTTGTTTGTTCTTAGTGCATTCTTGTTTGTTCTTAGATGTTCTTAGTGCATTCAGTGAACACACAGGGAGGGGCTGGTAACAATGCATTGAATAAGCTCAACTCATTGTAATGCCTGAAGGAAAAAACAAAAACTCCTGAACCTACTGTATGTTAAGAGTCATTTCAGCAAGTACAAGAAAGTGCATATGAAAGTGCATCTTTCACCACCCTGCATATGTTTATTGTACACACAGTAAAAATGATTTAAAAGAACGAGTTGCCTGCTGCCTGTGTCCCCACATTACATGGATATTATGTAATGTGTGCACACATCCCAGTGTGCACAACCCAGTGTGCACACATCCAACCCAGTGTGCACACATCCCTCATCTACAAGGTATAAGCATGCTCCCAGTAATAAAAGACTACACCATATCAAGGGAGTTCTACTTACAGAACTCAAGAGGATCTCCAAAACAACAATTCAGGTTAGAAGTTACCCTGTCCTCATCTAGTGGACATGTGGGATATAGGATTGCTGTATGAAGGCCTAATTAACCAACCAACCAACCAACCAACAGGTACTTATATACCGCTTTTCAACACAAAGTTCACAAAGCGGTTTACAGGTAAATAGTAATAATAATAAAGTTAAATGGCTCCCTGTCCCAAAGGGCTCACAATCTAAGCAATCTAATTAAAAACAAACCTTTGTCATATCAGGCAGATGTCCCACTTTTAGAACATGGCATGCCCCATTCTCTACATGAGCTGTGACAACATTTAAAATAAACAAGGTTCACATGCTTCATATTGCAACATACTATACTGTGGACAAGCTAAACACATTTTTTTGATAATGCAATATAAAATTATTTAATATAAAAAAGTCAAAAAGCAGTTCTTGTTAACTGCTCAGGTCATACATCATATTTTGTGTACACAAATAAAAACTGAACTCCAAAATGTATTGAAATAAACTGAGATAAAGCAAACGAAGTATAGAAAGTTCTTGTATATATAGAATCATAGAGTTGGAAGGGATCTACAAGGTCATCTAGTCCAATCTCCTGCCTATAGCAGGAAATCCTCCTAGAGCATCTCCAGCAGGTGCCTCTCAGGCCTATGCTCCTCATAGGACTTGTTTTCCAGCCCCCTGATCATCTTCATTGCTCTTCTCTGAATCTGCTCCAGGTTGGCTACATCCAGTGATGTCATGCACCCACTACGCACCACTATGCAAGTACTGGTTCCTAGAAGTTGAGCTGGCCCCACCCACTCGAAGCTGGCCCCTGCTATTTAACCAGGGAACAGTTGAAGCAAAATATGTATATACACATCTCTAGAAAGCAAAGCAATAGAAGTTAAATCAACACTAACCACAAGCTGAAGTTATTACAAACATGATCACATCCATGGCAACAATCATGACATCACTTCTGGCTTATGACGTCACTTCTGGTGGGCGGACCCCGACAAGTGCCAATCAAAAGTGAGTACCCATTCCTAAATCATTTGAATGACACCACTGGCTACATCCTTCTTGTACTGAGGTGCCCAGAATTGATCACAGTACTCCAGGTAAGGTTGCACCAATGTGGAGTAAAGCAGAACCACAACTTATTGCAATTTAGAAGATATGTTTCTTTTAATGCAGGCTAAAATTGCATTAGCTGCCCCATATTGTATGCTTCTGTATAGTACAATCTGCAAGGAAGACTTGGTGGAATAGATTCTTTAGTTTCAAAGTCCACTGCTGTATATCAAATGTGAAATGCAAAGATAGTCTTGTTGCTATTTTTGAACTCTGATTAGTAACCCCAAAGACAACAAAGCCCAAGACATCATGCTCAGATTGCAAAAAAATCACTCATTACATCCCACTGGGAGTTCATGTCAGCAATCCTTGTTTTATTACTACCCATCCTCTAAATCCTTATGAGTTTACAGTAGATTGCCTTGTCCAAAGCTATTTGACTGATTGTCAACCAGTCAAAGATTCTAAAATGTATGCCTCTAATCCTGGTATGACAGAACACCCCAAATCTACAGTGTCCCCCAATCCCTACTAATCACTAGTTATTATCCTGTCATTGCCTTTACAAACATCAAGTTGTTAAAAAAATAAAAATAAACCAACAGATTTTCAAAGGCAATCAATGAAACAAATGATGAAACTATAAATTGTGTATTCTATAGAAAAATATAATACAACTTATAAAGAGTTACTTTAAGACTAATTCCCAAATATTGGAATAAATTTTGATACCGGTTTCAACTCAGAATACATACATCTTTGGTTCTCAAATGCCTACAGAAATCAGAAAATAGACACACCATAAGTAATTTTGATCTGCATAAGGTAAAGATAAGCAAAATAATTGAACACATAACCAAGTCTGCCATTATGTACTTTAGGAATATATTTTATAACAGCCAAAATGTTTGAAGTGGATTTGCGGCGAAAACTTTAGTGGATGAAATACAGAAAATCATTTAGTGCTACTAAAGACACAAGGGAGCAGAAACTAGGCTATTGAGGCTTCTGCAGTGTGCTACAATTCATACAAACTGCCACAGCCAAAGTTATTTTTCTTCCCAACTCCACCCATCCCAATGTATGTTATACTGAATTCTGTGTAAGTCTGAATGTTCAAGCTGTTCTATAATTCATTAAAGCTGAAACATGATATATATCAAGATGCTTTATAGAACACCCAGAGGAGAAAAAGTTCTTTTTCTTGTTCTTAAAAGAAATCTACAAAACACAAACACACACACCTCAGCAGAAAGTAAAGCATTTTTAAAGCCCACCAGTTTGGGCTTAAGAGTGCTCAGATCTATGCTGGGTTGTGGCCAAGCATCTGTGAAATATTCAAAAGTTGCATTGTGCCATACACAATCAAAACATTAGCACATCAATAGAACTGATGGTATTTTCAGCATCTTGGACAGAAACAAAATGTTCTTGATTCTACAAGCAGTTAAGCACTAGTCAAAAGTTACAAGTTAGTGTCAAGTGTCAACAATAGTAGAAAAGACTTAGGGCGCAGTCCTGACCTGGAGTTAGGTCGGTACAGTTAGGCCAACATTTGGCTGGCACAAGGGACACCATAAAGTATGTTTGGACCACTCTTGAAATAAGAGAAGCCAGCACTCAGATGTGCGCCATCCTTCCTGACTCTGAGGATGGTCCAAATGCACTTTGCGGTGGCTCTTGTGCCAGCCAAACTTTGCTGGCCTAACTCCAGGTTAGGATTGCTCCCTTAATTATTAAATTGCCTATTAAATTAGAATCCACCTACTCTTGCTGATACAAAAGGAATTATGGTATTAATTCCATGAAAAACTATTCCAATTCCCATATCACTTTCTAATGAACTTTCATAAACAACAGAAATACCACTGTTACAAATCACTAGTGCTTAGTTCACCTGAACACTAGGTGACAGGAAGGAATCATAAACTGATAAAAGTTTTATACCTAAAAAAAGATGATTCTGTGTGCTTTAGGCCTGTTCTCTCTCTTTCTCTCACACACACAGACACACACAGACACACACTTTTGATTTTCAGGCCTGTTCTGACACAGGTCCCTTGTGCCATCCTGAGAGTGTTTGTGAACGTTCCATAAAGCACGTACATATCTTGAGCTGGATGTGCTTGAGAACGACTGTGTGTTGGCCGATCAGCGCTGGTTCCAGGCCCTGCTTGGCTTTGCACCAGTGATTTTGTTAGCGCGCAAATCCGAGTAGTCCCACGGGGTGGCTGCTATACAACATGGAGTAAGGGGAAATAAATCCCTTTATTCTGAGTTGCACAGCAGCCACCCCCTACACTCCAGCGCAAAATAGGATTGGGGTGCCCAGCGATACAAGTAAAAGACAGTGGCATACCCTGGGGGGCAAATGTCTCCAGTTTCCAGGCAGAGGGGTGGCAAAATTGCCTCGTCTGCGATCGTACCCCCCCATCACCACTCCCCTCCAGGGGCCTCCTCCTCCTCATTTCTAAAGTAGAGGGGAAGGAGAGTGCCCCCCAGAGGGTGTTCTTCCACAGAGAGCCAGGGAAGCAGAGCACATATTCCTTGACCTTCAGAAGGCCTTTTGGAGGCCAAAAACAATCACTGAAAGTGACTATTTTTGGCCTCTGGAAGGCATTCTGAGGGACAGCAAGGCTGCACACAGCTTCCCCAGTCCTCAAGGCATTCTCAGGACCGAAAATCACCACTTCTGGTTTTCAGCCTCCAGAAGTGCCTTCTGGAAGAGATTATTTTCAGCCTTCTAAAGGTTGCGCCCTATCTCCCCGGCCCTCAAAATGCCTCCAGGGTTAGGCAGCTACGAGGGGGGCAGTAGGCCCAGGAACACCACTGGTTTAAAATACAGTACAAGCATCTACTGCAAAATGTCTACTTTGACACTGAGCAAATAAAAGATGTATGCAACTTTCTGGGCAATTTCAGAAATTTAAAAGCTTTGTGAAGGAAGTATGCATCAGTTCTGGGCATCTGTTCTGGGTAAGATGGGAGAAAGCCTCACAAGATAACATCATAAAACACATAGAAGAAAAGGTATTGCTGAAGGAAAAGTCTGCATGGCTTCTGTAAGGATAGGTCCTGCCCTCACAAACCTTTTAGAATTATTTGAAAAAATTAACAAGCATGTGGGATGCTGGTGAACCTGTGGATAGTACATATCTGGACTTTCACAAGGTGTTTGACATGGTTCCTCACAAAGGCTGCTGGGAAAAGTTCACAGTCAGGGAATAAGAGGGCAGGTCCTCTTATGAGTTAAGAATTGGTTGGGGAGCAGGAAGCAGAAAGTGGCGGGGTCAATGGACAATTTTCACAGTGGTGAGGGGTGAAAAGCAGAATGCTCCAAGGATCTGTCTTGGGGACGGTGTTTTTCCACTTGTTCATAAGACAAGCATAAGCAGGGAGGTGGCCAAGTTTACAGATGACACTGAACTTTTCTGGGTGGTAAAAAACAGAAGGGATTGTGAAGAGCTCCAGAGCTCCCATTCCAAATTGGGGGAATGGGCAGCAAAACGGCAGATGCATTTCAATGTAGACATGTGTAAACTGATGCACATTGGGGCCAAAAATCAAAATTTCACATATAGGTTAATGGGTTCTGAGTGGTCTGTGACGGTTCAGGAGAGAGATCTTGGGAAGCTAGTGGACAACTCTATGAAAGTGTTGACCCAATGTGCAGCAGCAGTGAAGAAGGCTTGGGGTAATTAAAAAAGGGGTTAAGAATAAAATGGCCAATATTATTATGCCATTGTACAAATCGATGGTAAGGCTACATCTTGAGTACTGCGCACATTTCTGGTTGCTACATCTCAAAAAAAGAAATACGGGAATTAGAGAAGGTGCAGATGGGAGCAACAAAAATGATTACTGGGCTGGGGCACCTCCCTTATGAGGAAGTGTTTGGGGCTCGTCAGTCTAAAAAAAAGGTGCCTGATGAGGGGACATGACTGAGCGTACAAAATTATGCATGGGATGGATAAAGTAGATAGAAGAATGTTCTTTTCCCTCTCTCACAATATCAGAACCAGGAGACATTCACTAAAATGGAGTGTTGGGAGACTGAGAACAGATAAAGGGAAATACTTTTCTACCCAGCAGGTAATTAATCAGTGGAACTCCTTGCCACAAGAAGTCATGATGACGTCTGGCCTAGGTTTCTTTAAAAGGGAACTGGACAGATTTCTGGAGGAAAAGTCTACCACAGACCACAGGCCATGATGGGTAGTGCAACTTCCATCCTTTAGAAGTAAGCTACCTCAGAATGCCAGATGCAGGTATCTTGTTGTCTTGAGTGCTCCCTGAGGCATCTGGTGGGCTACTGTGAGATACAGGAAGCTGGACTAGCTGGGCCTTTAACCTGATCCAGTGGGGCTCTTCTTATGTTCTTAACAGTTGGACTTTTGTATTTTCAAGTTGAGAGCAACACCTTAATATTGGTCTTGAAGGAGTATGAGAAAGCAGTCCTGATAGCCTGAGTTCTTGGGAGGAAATGCCTACAATACAATAGGCATCAAAGAGAATAGAATCCATTTCTTTATATTACAATGCTTCTAGTATAACAGAAAAGACATACATTTTATAAAATAAGGAATCACAACTTACAGTAGCCCAACTTTCCCTTACTGCAAATCTATTCAAGACATTTTCAAACAGGCATATTACAAACTATACTAACTAATTTCAGAAGGAAACAACATAAACAAGAAAGAGTCATGCTCTTGTAATGGAACATCACAATTTGGGTCAGGACTAAGAAGAAGTGAAACATTGGAGAGAGAAAAAACCCAGGTTGTTGTTGGTGTAACTGGTAGTTCTTTCAAATCTTGATTACCACCTCATTTAACACTAAGCTTCTACAATGCAGATTTTCTGTTTCCCATTCTGGTATTTCTGCAGAGATTAATGCAAGTCTGTGTCTTCAGAAAGAGCCATACTGTCCTTAGGTACAGAGAGTTATGAAAATGCTACAGACAGACACAATGTAAAGTTTGCCATAGAAATTCTCAGTGCAGTTCACCATCTTTCCACTGTTTGATTCTGAATTAAGGCTTCAACAAGTATGTAGTACCATTTTTATTTTTAAATGCATGATGCCACACTTTCATGTAATCCTCTGAAAAAACATGCCAACATCAGTTGCCTTGGGAAAAATAGTATCTGACAGGTGGTCCTGGCAAATCTTCCTCACCATCTGTTTCTGGAGCAAATGACACTGTGAGGTCCACGTATTTCTTATCTGCTGAGGGCTTCACAAGTTTTTGCATCCTGTAACACAGAAATAAAAAATAAGGAAGCAGCAAATGTGTAATAAACAAGCCAGACCTCTCTATTGGGGAAATGAAACAAATTCCATATTAGAATTTACAAAAGACATTTTTAAAAGACACGTGCTCTCTATTCCAGATTTGCTACAGGTCCATCTGCAAAGAGATGTCCCTTTCCCTTGGGAAATATTTGAAGGACAGCATCTGGGTCCATGTTTACTAGGCACTATAAAATGGCGTTCTTCTTCGTTGATGCTGCCCCACAGATGTAGGGGAGTTCTTCAGAGGGTCATAATGTTAGATCAGATCAAAAGGTCTATCTAGTCCAGCATCCTGTTTCACACAATGGCCAGCCACATACCTCTTCCCAACTGTGATACTTCTGCTTCATCAACGTTAGAAAGGCTATATTACTGAAGAAGCCCCATCCCTATGCTACCTCCAAACAGTATAGCTATAACAAACAATATGATTGATCACGAATGCTTGCTATATTCTGGAGAAGACAGAATGCCTCAAAGTTCCACTGACTCAGAACTTCCTAATATCTGCCAATCCGGGGACACTAATATATTAATTAGTACAGTGGTATTCAAACTTTTTAGACTGGAACCCACTTTTTAGAATGACACTCGTGTCGGGACCCACCGGAAATGGTGTCATTAACCTAGAAAGATATTGTGGCAGGAAGTGACATCATCAAGCAGGAAATGCTGTCACTGTAACATCATAAAATGATACTCCTGAAATGCAAATTGGCATTCCCGGACTGCAGTAATTGTACAACCATGAAACATCCCTGACAGAAAGCACGATTAGGACAAAATATTATGAACTAAAAACAAAATTTTAAAAAACCCTCACTTGAAAATTCACTGTTAACACTCACAATAGGAATATAACAAAGGTAAGGTCTGCAGTTTCCAAGATGGCTGCTCCCAGCTTTCTGTGACCCACCTGACATCAGGTCCCAGCCCACAGTTTGAATAACACTGAATTAGTATATTGCTATTCTTTGAGCAGGCTCAATCCTAGCATTTTCATGAGGCAACTTGGATACGCAAGACCTCTATTAGAATGGAAACCAATATATGATCCCAGTCTCGGATGACAGCATAATAAATTATTTTCACCAATTGATTGAAACAGAAAATCAACCGGCTTGACCCTGAACACTTATATTCATAATCCTACTATTTTTCATTGCAAACTATGATTGTGATTTATGTTCTTGCACATAAACCTGCCATCAGCATTTACAGTATACACAGATCTAAGACTTCCAAGGCCAACACAAGAAGACTAGTTTTCCTGTTGAATCCATATTACAGGAACTAGCCTTAGGTTTTGCTTTACAGATCATAATGCAAGTACAGTTGGATGGCAGTATTCATGGGGAGATCTGTTCCTGGACTCTCTGCAGATACTGAGGGCACAATCCTAAACAGCGCCAGACTGGTGAGGCTGACGGGCCAGCGCCATAGCCGATGCTGTTTAGGAGAGGCTGGGGCCTCCTGCAGCAAGGGAGCATGCACTCCCTTACCGTAGGGAGGCTCCAGCCTCCCCTATGTGCTCCTCGGATCTTCGCCTGCTAAAGAGCGGGCGCAGATCCAAGGAGACCATGCAGCCCAAATCAGCGCCTTGCTGACGGGCTTAGGATGTGGCCGTATGGCCACCGCCCAAGCCTGCCCAGGTCTTGCCCAAGTCCTGCCCCCCCAATCCCCGTCCCGATATGGGACAGAGAATCCCTTGCGTTGGCCAGCTTCGGCCGACACAAGGGAAGTGCTGTCCTCTTGCTTTAGTGCCGATGTGGGGGTGCTGCTAGGTGCTCCCGCGTTGGCACTACTGGCGGAGCGCCAACGCAACAATGTTGCTTCGGTGCTCCGCCCCCTCTAAGACTGCGCTGTGAAACCTGCAGATAAGTGAATCAGGAAGAGGTGCAAGAAAGGTACTTCCGATTTTTGAAAGAAAAAAAAAATCATTAAAAATATTTTTTATAAAGAAGGAAAAAGCTCATGAACATGACCAGAGAATACCTCCAGTTGTGTCCAGAAGTTTATGTCTGGCCCTCCACCGTGGGTTCAGAACCTGCAGTGAGTTTAAATCTATAGGTCCCAAATCCATGGATAAGGAGAATGGACCTGTAGCGTATCTACTTTATTCCATAATGCCTCGGCAAACACGAATAAAATACCCCTGAAGATCTCTAAATTCTGATTTACGTATGATTTTTCCAATATTTACTTGTCCAGCAACTATAAATTCGTCCAACTTGTAAGACAACTGTTTTGTGTTAACTTTATCTGTTATTTGTGAACTAACACACTGCATACTCAGCTTTAAAGGAGTTCTAACATATTCAGGGTGAAGGATCCTTTATCAGATACCTCAAACATTTTCTTCGATTTCATTGAGTTAATACTTACGTCAGTTTTAATCTTTTGACATGCCCAGGCATTACAGGAACATATAGCATTTTAACTCCCTGAACAACCATAGTTGGCTCAATTCCATATTTTTCCTGTAACACAAAAATACAAAACCGGTTTGAATGGCACCACACAAAAGCTAACTTATTCCATCTGAAAAACACAATGCATCTAGCCCAATCATAAACAGAATTACACAAGAGTGTAATACTACCCCAGCAAGTAATGTTTTTATAAAGAAAATATGAAATTCAGTTAAATGCAGTTAGTTGTGTGTACACACACACACACACACACACACACACACACACACACACACACACATATATGTACAGTTTATACATGTTCTTTCAAATATGCTATGTGCTATGGATCTCAACAGGGTGGTTTACAACTTGAAAAGTGTAAATTTTATGATCTCTACATCATATATTGCAAACTGTCAAGAAAAAACTATGTTCCTGAGGAACTTGTTGCATATTTAGTACATGTATCTTACTTTGACAGCGTTTATGAAGTCCGAGAGTGTGAAATCATCTTTTCCATAAACAGTCCATCTATCCCAGATTGTAAACGATATTCCATTTCTGTCACAGAATAAGAATGTTAAACATTTTTCTTCTAAGACATGTTGTTGTAACACATTTTTCAATTACCTGACATTATCAATAGAGGCGTTTTCAAGGGCATGTTGTGCTGGCACAGGTGTGTTGTAAACATGCCATAAGGCATATTTGCACAGTCTCATGAGCCAGCTGTGCTGACACAACCTGCCTGAGCAGGCAAGCATAGTGCCAGGTGGTACATGGGGTGGGAGAGGGCATTCTGGGCGTGAGAAAGGGTTGATTCTGGGTATGGGAAGATTGGGCCTGGGAGGGTGCATGTTTGGTGTCGGCAGTGCACACGATATCCTAACCCCCACTCCCAGACCATATACAGGATGCTACATACTGGCACAGATCTCTCATAGGGCAGGCTGGGGCTTGACAAGGAGTAAGGGGAACAATATCACCCCAAGGTGACTTCCAGCAGCCTCCAACTCTGCGTTGGATACACTATAGACCATGTGGCCTGGTTGTACCAGAACAGGGTTAGACTTGTGAACCATTTCTAAACACTTATTTCTTATTTCTGAATTTAAAAAATAACACTGCATTTAGGGCGCAATCCTAAAGTGAGTTAGGCTGGCATAAACTAAGCCAGCAAAGTTAGGCCAGCACAAGGGACACGTAAAGTATGTTTGGACCACTCACGGAGTCAGAAAGGCCAGCGCACAGACATGAGCCATCCTCTCTGACTCCGAGAGTAGTCTAAACACGCTTTATGGTGGCCCTTGTGCTGGCCAAACTTTGCCGGCTTAGTTTATCCAGCCTAACTCCAGTTTAGGATTGCGCTCTTAATCACCTTATCAATAAGTAAAATTATCACAGGCTGGAAAAAGAAGATATGCAAGTGAGGCTCCCAAGCATAAAAGAAGATGAACTACAGTTTAAAAAACACGCCACTTATTGAAAATAGAAACAAAAACAAGCAGGAAACTCTACTTAAATTTGGTCTCTGAACTGCAGTTAAAGAGTTTAATTATGCTGCCAAAATTTTCCATGCCCTGATCTTAGATTATTGAGATGCTAAGTACAACATTAACCACTTTGAATACAACAGGAATCTTAATCCTTCATTTGTGTCATTTACCTTATTTCTGTTTTTCGTACTTCTGCGGTTTCTGTGAAGACAATTATTGGAATGGCCAAGTTGAAAAAGCAGTTCTTGTATGCTTGAAAAGGGTAACCACCCACAACCTTGATCAATTCCAAAGCAACCTGGGGGGGATGTAAATGCTGTAGAAAACTTCAAAATAGCAAATAAACAAGCAAGCAAATAGCAAGCAAATTGCTAAATAAACTAAAGCATTTTATGATTTGAACAACAGGTAATGAGCACAACAGGCCACCAGTGACTTGGGAGTCAGACTATGGAAGGAATGAGAAACCCTTTTGGAATTAACAATTATATCTCAGAGAGATTATATCTCTGAGACAATTATGTCTCAGAGAGACATCTCTGTCCTTTAACACATAATAAAGGAGTAAAGCTGTCCCCTTCCCATATAAAACTGTAGCAAGAGGACCTAAGTACTATATATAGTCTTTTCAGGTAGGTTTTTCTTCTAATACAAAAGCCTTTTAACACATGATTAAATCTCGACCCCAAAATTACTTCTGCATAGGAATTCAAGTGAATCTGTTGTGCAGTTAACACATGGCAATCCTAAGTAAGTATGTGTGCATGCAGTTTGCAATAACTTTTATACATCTGTGATTATTTATCTTACTATTCCAAGAACATAAGGAAGGTATTTATACAGTAACCAAGACTCAGAGCGCAATCCTAAACTGGAGTTAGGCCGGCATAAGCTAAACCAGCAAGGTTTGGCCAGCAGAAGGGCCACCATAAAGTGTTTTATGGTTTATAAAGTGTTTTACTCTTGGAATCAGGGAGGATGGCGCACGTCTGTGTGTTGGCCTCTCTGACTCCAAGAGTGGTCCAAACATACTTTAGGGTAGCCCTTGTGCTGGCCAAACTTTGAGGGCTTAGTTTATGCCGGCCTAACACAGTTTAGGATTGCACCCTCAGTGATCATCATGAAAGAAAACTAGCATAAATGTTTTTAACAACTATTTCAAAGATTGATCCTATAATAGAACTTCATGTACATTTTTTTTACCCCTTTTGACCTACAGCTGGCCTATCACCCCATTAGAGAAAAAACAACAACAGGATCCAATGTTGAAATGGGAATTCTCCTAGTCCTGTGTGAAGAAGTTGGAAGCTTTTAATGAATAAAAAGCTCCTTCAACCTACCTATCACTGGCCAAGTTATACCCATGGGAGAAACTATCAAATGTAGAACTTCTATGTGCAAATGAGGAAAAGCACAGCTTCACTCACCAAACCAGAAACAGCTGCAGTTGAAGTTGCAATGGCAGGGATAATCTTCCCAGCAATTCGTTTTGTTTTGAGTCTATCCGCTGGCTCAATGTTATACATTTTGGCTCGTAAATTTGAGGCTGCTGTTATGAAGTCTATGTGCCCATTACTGTCATCATCTTTTTCAAAAGCAAGTTCTTTCATTTGCAAGTAATCTGTTCAGAAACAAAGCGGCTTTTCAAAACTCTTTAGGAATCTCTGGTCATTCTACTGAAATTCTTATTCCTCTTCCTTAAAGTGATATTCGATAGATTTCTTTCCAAATTTTGTTGACTACAGTAAGTGAGGGTGGAAAAGGAGTAAAACCAGTATAGATACTAAAGTCAATCTCATAGATAAGTCAAGGGCAGGTTTTGAAGCAAAAATCATGGAATTTTGAAGACCCTCAGATATATCGGGGGGGGGGTTAAGACATGGGGGGTGGTGTCTATAATTTTGTCTTATTTTACCCTCTCTTTGTTTCTCCCATACATTTCTGAGGTCAGGCTGCAATTGCTGCAGCAAGAGGAAATGGTGCTCATGAAGAGAAGAATAAAACACTCCCCAAATAATGATGGATAGCATTGAATTGATGTAAAAAAAAAAGATTGATATGTCAAGTAAAAAAGGTATTACACTGCAGGAAAAAACACACACATCATAGTCAGAAAGCATTGAATTGCTGTGGAAAAACCCAGCAGAAATAAATTGCAGTACTGGAAACACACCACAGTATAGCAACTTGAGGAACAGAACTAAAAATAGCATTGAGTTGATCTGTAAATAAAAAAAGATTCAAACTGCAGGAGAAAAACAAAACGGGTTTTTCCATGCGCGCGTGCACGCACACGCACAGTAAAAAAAGTAGTAATTGAGGTCATAATCATTAACTCCTTAAAAATGTTCAAAAATATATGAAAAAATAATGTATAACAGCCTACCATTGCTGTAATACACTGCAGTGAACAATAAAGGCTTGTAAGGTTTCAAGAGAGAGTTAAGGAGTTAACAGCATGATCGCACCCAATGTAAACAATGAAGATCAAAAAACAGCTCCCAGTGTAAAATGAAGCTTGGAAACTGTCTACAAACACAAGAAGGTCCTGCAGACACTTTGCAGATGATCAACAGACTCCTGAACTGCCCTGATCCCTGACTGATCCTGAGAAAAGACAAGGAGGCAATTAACAGCTCACTTATATGCAAAAATTGCTCCTTATAGCTATAAAGGGTAGGAGAGTAAATCAGTGAGGGATGGGATAAGAAGAGATAGGCTCTAACTCTATTTTATTCAAATTGGAAGACTGAATGTGAGAAGCGAGGAAAAGATGGAGCAGTGGGAAAAGATCTGGTAGGAAATTTTAAACCCCGCCCCTATACCCCCATACCAAAGGGAAAGTGTTGCAAAGAAAGCTACATCCTATAGGAGCATATAGAAAGAGACAGGATGGGATGAGATTTTTCAGCTTTTTCTACAGTGATTGTTTTTAATATAAAATTATTTTTAAATTTTTTTTATTCCCCTTATATCCTTGGGATAATCCAAGCTATGACTAATAGTGCAAACATTGACTCACTTTTTGTAGTTTCATTAGCCACTATGGCAGTCTCCAGCTGAAGAACAGCATTCCTCTCATCTTCACTACTCACTGGTATAGGATCTGGTTTTCTCACTGTTTCATCTGTTTGTACAACCTGCAATCATTGGCAATGTGTAGATCAAGTATTACTGCAAATATCAATTTCTGTACAAGAGTCAGATTTATGCAAACTGAATTAGATACTTATTAGACTAACAGAATTGGAAGGTATCTACAAAGTCATCTAGTCCAACCCCCAACCTGTCCAACCCCCTGCCTGTAACAGGAAATTCTCCTAGAACATCTCCAGCAGGTGCCTGTCAAGCCTCTGCTTGAAGGTCTCCAGTGAGGGAGAATCTACTACCTCCGTCAACAATCTGTTCCACTGCCAAACCACCCTGATTGTCAAGAAATTCTTCCTGATATCCAACTGGAATGTCCTCTCTTGCAGATTGTACCCTTTGGACTTAGTTTTATTGTCAGGGGCAGGTGAGAACAAATTTGCTTGTTCTTCCATATGACATCACTTCAGGTATTTGAAGAGTGCTATCAAATCCTCTCTCAGCTTTCTCTTCTCCAGGCTAAACATACCAACCTTTCCTTGTAGGACTTGTTTTCCAGATCATCTTCGTTGCTCTTTTCTGAAACAGCTCCAGTTTGGCTGCATCTTTCTTGAACTGAGATGCCCAGAATTGGACACAGTATCCCAAGTGAAGGTTTCCCCGAAGTACAGAAAAGCAGAACCACAACGACTTGTGACTTTGAAGCTATGGTAATATTAATGCAGGCTAAAATTGCATTAGCCTTCTTTGCAGCTGAATCACACTGCTGACTCATGTTTATCTTGTGATCGCCTGCAACACCAAGATCCCTCACATGTTGTGCTGCCAAGCCAGATATCTCCCATTCCATATCTGCGTCATTGGTTATTTTTGCCTAAGTGCAGAACCTTACATTTGTCCCTGTTGAACTTCATCTTATTCATTCAGCCCAGTATTCCATTTTGGCAGGGTCTTCCTGAAGGCTTTAACTGTCTTCTGTTGTGTTTGCTATGCCTCCCAGTTTGGTGTCATCTGCAAATTGGTTGAGGCCCCCTTGTATCCCTTCATCCAAGTAATTGATGAAGAATATGTTAAAGAGAAACGAGCCCAAGGAAAAGCCCTGGGGCACTCAATTTGAAACTGTCCTCCAGGTTGAAGCAAAGCCATTGACAATCACTCTTGGTGTACGGTTATCCAAGTTGCAGATCCACCTAACAATGATTTCATTTAGCCCATATTTTTCCAATCTGTTGATTAAGATGTCATGTGGAACCTTGTCAAATGCTTTACTGAAGTAAAGATAAATCACATCCACAGCATTCCCACCATCCAGTAAGCTAGTTACCCAATCGAAAAAGGAGATGAGATTTGTCTGGCAAGATTTGTTTTTGACAAATCCAGGTTGAGTTCTGTTAATCACAAAGTTGTTGTCTAGGTGTGTACAGATTGTATGTTTTATCATTTGTTCCAATATCTTCCCTGGTATTGGTTAGACAGACAGGCCTGTAATTTCCCGGGTCTTCCTTCTGCCCCTTTTTGAAGATTGGGACCACATTAGCTCGCTTCCAGTCTAGAGGCATCTCCCCTGTTCCCCAGGATTTCTCAAAGATGACTGACAGAGACTCTGCAAGTACATCTACAAGTTCCTTTAGCACTCTAGGATGCAACTCATCTGGTTCAAATGACTTGAATTCATTCAGGCCAGTTAGGTGGTTTCTGACAAGTTCCTTGTCAAACTCAATCTGCATATCTGTGCACAAGTGAATGTGTGCAGCCACAGCCTGAATCAAGGCTGCCCTGGTTGGGGATGGGACTTAGGATTCAGCACAAGGGCCGTAGTCTGTCACCGCCCCCATCGCGGCCCACTGTGCCTCCCCGTTACACCCCCAGCATGCCTCTGGAATGCCCTCAATGATGTCCTGCACTGACTGAGCGCTGCCGCTTGCACTGGTCCAGTGCCTGATTTTCTGGTGCAGGTGCACCTAATGGCATGCTTGCAACAACACTAGACCGGCGCCACAGTGCAGCACAAGTATAGGATTGCACTCTTAGAGACAACAGTAAGCACAGAGGGCTTCAGAATTGGGCCCTTAGTGAGAGCATGACAATAGCTATAATTCACAGTAAGTGGAAATCAGGCTACAGAATATCTAACAAAAATGCATATGCAGAAGGCAAAGTAGCTACTAAAAAGAGTAAAAGGTTTGTAAACTTACTTTGTTAGAAGGCTGGAACTCTTGAATCTTTACTCTGGAAATTACTTTAAAAATGGCTTCTTCAGACATATCCTGGGTGTCATTGAAAACAAAAATACAACTAATTACATAGTGGGGAAAAAGAATATCATCCACCTTTTAATATTAATCCAGAACAGAGATTTTATAAACAGAGGTTTTCAAACTGGGGCATTGCAACACCCCAGCCTGAAATCCTCTGCCTGTGCCTTTAAGGGGCACCGCGTCGCTACCTGGGGTGACAGGGACTGTGGTTGCCTTACTTACTCCTGGGGGTGCAGAGAGCCCTGCAGAAGCCTCCGCAGGGCTCTCCAAACAGCAGAATGATTTTAAAAAACGATTGTGACCCACTTCTAGTTTCAGGATTGCAATCCAAAAGTGAGTCGGAATAGCTTTTTATATTCATCCTGCTGTTTGGGGAGGCTAGTGCTGCAACAGGTAAAGAAATCACAGCCCCTGCCACTGCCTTCGTCCTGTCTCCGCACACACTCCCAGAGAGTTTGAAAACCTCTGGCTTATAAGTAAAACATTAAACAGGAAGAATTCAAAAACCTTATACTAACTTACTTACATCTGGAGGCCCTTATCGCTGGCGGTACATGTATACTGCCAGCTAAAATGCCGTGAACATGCGATAAAGCACGTCCACGACATCGCACTGCTTGTGCTGGGGCGGCGCTGGGTGGGGGGAGGGGAGAAGCAGGCCTGGGAGGGGAGAAGCAGGGAGTGGGACCTGGTGGTGGTTTCCACCACCAGATCCAATGCCCCGCCACAAACTGGCAGCCCAATACAGGGCTGCTTGATTCACCAGTGGCAAAATAGTCAGCCATTGTGGGTGGCAGGGAACATCCCCTTCTCCTGAGTAGCCATTTGGCTATTGCTTCGCCCACGGCAGCCAGGCAGCTCAGGACTGGGATGCCCATCTTGTTTACAATGCAGACTTTAAGATTATGAGCAGAATTTTTCCTGTGCAATTGTATGCATGTCTAAGAAGTAAGTCCCATTGCATTTAATGGGACTTACTCCCAGGAAAGTGTGTAGGATTGCAGGCTTACCTCCATAAATAATGAAGGAAAACATGTTAAGACTGTCATACATGAACACTTTCTAGCTGGAACAGATTTTCTCATTTGAGCTTTGTACAGCTGTGTCATGCACACATTTATCTTATGAAATTCATGTTTTTAATGCAGGTGAACAAGCACATTTTAATAATGGATATCCAAATATAAGTCTGCGTTATCAGCTGCTGTCACATTATAAAAATACCCAACGGCTCAATTTGCATTTATTTTGAGTTACAAATGCTGTACCTTGCAAGTGCTTTATTACAGTTAGAAAAAGGACAGGATGCACATTCACATACCCTAGGCATCAGAGTTTCTTTTTTAGATTTGTATCCCTACTCTTCAACGCGCAGAGCTGCTCATTAAAAACCATTCATAAATGTTTAAAATCATTATAAAGCCTGAGAAAATTAATAGGATTTTGCTTGGCATCAGAAGTGTGATCCTTCTTGAGAAGGCCAGGGAACCTTGGAGAGCCTACAAGCAATACCTGCAGTGGCTGAGCAGGCCCCTGTTATGGCAGAGGATCCTTCAGATACTCAAGTCCTAAGCCATGCAGGGCCTTAAAAGGAAGCACCAACAGTTCATTAAGGTCAGCCTCGCTGATCAGATTACAGAAGACATTGCATGAAACAGAATTTATACCACAAAGATGAATATCAGAGAGAATATATCTGATTATTAATAGTGAAGAAATTTTGAAGTGTTAGACCATTAAATGCTTTTATTTTCAAAGGCAGACTTACCTTTTCTGTAAAAGAAATGCAGTATATTACAGCAAAGAGTTTTGCTGTACTTAATATGAAGCTGTAATGCCTAGAAGAAAAACAAGAGATATGACAGTGCAGGGGATTCTATATTTTCCAGCAATCATGTACTGTATTTTACACACCAACCAACCGTTTTCTACAGCAGAAAAAGCTGAGGAAGTTAAATTAACAAGTATAAGCAGAGGGGTAAAAAGAGCACAGAACAAGCCAACTACAGTCCTTGAGTAAACCATTGCCTTGATTGAATGTTTTCTTTTAAAAAAATAAATTAGACCAGAAGTACTTCAGACTACAACTATTAACACATATTTGGGTATTACATGTTGCTAGATGTTGTACAGAACACCATAGCCTACATGGTGTATAGTCCTAGCCTATAGGATTTGTACATTTATGTAAGATTAAAAAAAACACAACATACCCAAATATAAAGAAGAAAGGAGTTAGAGATGGATTGACATGTAAAATGCTATTTGAGGTACAGGAAGGTATTGCATAAAAGTTGCAGTGACAGAAGCCAGAGAAAAACAAAACAAAAAAGTTGGAGGTTGATGAGTACAAAATTATGCATGGGATGGATAGAGGGATGCTCTTTTCCCTCTCTTACAACAACAGAACCAGGAGACATCCACTAAAATTTAGTGTTGGGAGAGTGAGAGCAGATAAAAGGAAATACTTTTTTTACTCAGAAATTAATTAAGCTGTGGAACTCCTTGCCACAGGAGGTGGTGATGGCATCTGGCCTAGGGGATTGGACAATTTCTGGAGGAAAAGTTCATCACAGGCTATAGGCCATGATGGGTGGTGCAACCTCCTTCCTTTAGAAGTAGGTTATCTCAAAATACCAGATGCAGGGGAGGGACAACAGGATGCACACATCTTGTTGTGCGCTTTCTGAAGCATCTGGTGGGCCACTGTGAGATACAGGAAGCTGGAGTAAATAGGCCTTTCATCTGATCCAGCAGAACTCTTCTTATGTCCTTATTTTGTATTATGTGTACAAAATAAAACAAAGCAGTGGTATTCAAACTGTGGGTCATGACACACTTGGTGGGTCATGACCTGATGTCAGGTAGGTCATGGAAAGCTGGGAGTAGCCATCTTGAAAATTGCAGACCTTACTCTTGCTATATTCCTTTTGGGATTGTTAACAGTTTTCAAATGAAGGTTTTTTAAATTTTGTTTTTAGTTCAGTGCTTTTACAGAATACTTTGTCCTAATTTTGCTTTCTGCAAAGACATTCAATGGTTGTGGCATTTGCTTCAGTCCAAGAATGATAGTTTGCATTCTAGGAGTGTCATTTGATTACATCACTCTGACAGCAATTTCTGCTTGATGATGGCACTTCTTGCTATGACATCACTTCCAGGTTAATAACATCACTTTTGGTGGGCTCCCAATAAGAGTATCATTCTAAAAAGTGGGTCTCAATCTAAAATGTTTGAGAACCAGTGAAATAAAGGAAAACTGAAATTAGAGAAAACAGAGCAGTAGAGACACAGAATATAACTTGGGAACCTGAAATTGATATAAAGTGTTGCATGAGTAAGAAGGCAGACTATCTAACCCTCAATGCTTTCAAACTACACAAAAGATTATAAGGTTCCAGTCTGAGACAATTGCTGCAGAAACGCAGAATCAGACTACAGCATGGATTGACCACAGTGCAGTGCAGATTAAATGGGAACTGAAACTGCAGGTAAATGTGCATCAGTTAGATGGGTATGCAAGATGGAAGTGTGTAGAAAAAAGTAGGGAAGAAAGGTAACAGCTGGGGAGATGGAAATTCACATATCAGTCTCACTCAGGAAATACTGATGTGAAATTCAGGTTTTCAGTCTAGATTAAGACTCACTGTGTGTGATGCACACTCACCCAAACTTTTTCATAAGGATTTTTACTTTTTTTTTTTTTAAGAGAATGCTTTCACACGAGGAGTTTAATGCAAGAAATTCCCAATATGCTCAAAGTCATAAATTGTTTTGAAGTCTGGCATGACAACTGACATAAGGAAAACCTTGGAGGGGGGCAGAGGAGAAGATGTATCAGTTTTATATATGGTTCATGCCTCAATCAACCAAGGAAATATAATCAAAATAAAGCTAGTTCCCAATGTATGTATTTTATATGGTCACATGAGTCAGAGATAATTCTAAAGGCCATATCATTTTGGGAAAGAAACCTGAACACCAACAATGTATCGTTTTAGAAGTGTCAATGTTGAGCCATGTGCCAGAGGACAAGCACATGGCATCAAGTACATAGAGCATGATAGTGTTTCCTTAAGGTTAACATGCTACCCCATGTTGGTTCTGTTTGATTTGATTTGAAGAATTTATACCCCGCCTTTCTGAATTAAATACCATGCCGAAGCAAATGCCTACAACATTACCAGGGGCTTTCTCCCACCTGACAGCCCCCTGGCACCGTGTCCTCTCCTGGCCTACTGCCTGCCATCTGGCATCCAGCAGGGGTGCAGGAGCCATTACCTGAAGCACTCAGTAGCGGTCCATAGCGTCAAGACTGGATTCAGCTAACCCAGGACACGAGGCACACCATGAATAAAAATGTAATAATTTATTAAACTACAGATTGCAATACAGAGGCTTCAAGAGGCCTTTCAAAGCAGGCCAAAGCATGGTATGACTATAAAGCTCAATGCAAAATAACAAAGTGTCTATTGCCTAGCACTTACACGTTCCTATCGCTCACCAAGCCAAATGACAGACTGCCCACAGAGGGACAAGTCTCAAACAGGAAAAAAGTGGCGTTTTACCCTCATCCCCTTTCCCTCCTCCTTCTGCTCTTGGCAGAAAGATAAACATAAAAGATAGGTTTCGCTTCCCAGCTTCTTCAGACTGGCTCTTCCCTTTATCTTATCATGGAAACCAGACCACTGCTTCCCTGGGCTGGGGTCTTGGCTGAACGTCACAATGCCCAAGGCAGCTTACATAGAACAAACAAAGCACAATGTAACCACAATAAGTAAAACACATTAAAACAAAAACCCAACAGCATTAAACATTAACGGGAACGAGTGTGAAGCTAGACCCAATTCTCAATATCAGGCCATTTGGAGAAAACAATTGACCAGGGAAGTGAACAAACTATGACACTATACCAGAGGGACAGAGGGCAGACAGCCACACAATCATCCAAAGGCCAGACAAAATAGGTATGATTTGAGCCCTCTCTGAAGGGTCATGAGGGAGTGTGTAGTTCTTAATTCTTCTAGAAGGGAATTCCATATTTGTGGAGCTGTTACAGAGAAGGCACGCCCCCGAGCTGCCATCCCTTTAACTTGGGACAAAGGAGGCACTTGAAGTAGAGCCTCTTTAGATGATATAAGAGGGTGAAGTGGTATGTATGGGAGAAGGAAGTCTTTTAGGTAGGCTGGGCCTAAGTCACGAAGGGCCTTAAAGATCAGTACCATCATCTTACGTTGAAATCGGAAGTGAATGGGCAGCCAATGCAGCTGCTGAAGGAGTCGTCCTACTGAGTCAAACCATCTAGACCCTGTAAGCACCCGAGCTGCTGCATTTTGTACTAACTGTAGCTTCTGAACTATTCTCGAGGGAAGTCCTACATACAGCGCATTTTGAAATCACGAACGCATGGACCACCATGGTCAGGTCAGATCGGCTCAAGTATGGTCGTAGTTGGCACACCATACAAAGCTGGGCAAATGCACTCCTAGCCACAGCTGCTACCTGGTTCTCCAGAGACAGCTGAGAGTCCAGGAACACTCCTAGACTGTGCACCTGTTCTTGAAGGGCAAGTGTCACTCCATTCAGAGTGGGTGAAAGATTTAGTGTCTGAATTGACAATTTCCTGACCAGGAGGACTTCTGTCTTTTCTGGATTCAGTCTTAACCTATTGGCTTTCACCCATGCCTTAACTGCCTCCAGGCAACATCCCAGGACCTTCACAGCCTCTTCAGCTTGGGACGGTAAAGAGAGATAGAGTTGAGTGTCATCAGCATATTGGTGACACCCCACTCCAAAAGCCCGGATGATCGTCCCCAGTGGTTTCATGTAAATATTGAAAGGCATGGGGGATACAATAGAACCCCGAGGCACTCCATACTGTAAAGGCCAAGGTGTCGAGCAGATGTCCCCCAGCATCACCATTTGGGACCTGTTACAGAAAGGAGTGGAACCATTTCCCCTTACCCCCAAATTGGCTAGCTGTTCTACATACTGTTCAAATGACTTGTTCCTAGCCTGTGTTACTACAAACCTGAATTCTGTATGACCTCTAGGCAGGGGCGTGAAGGGACATGGCTTAGCCTGAGGACTGGAGTGAAACCTTTGCTCTGAAGAGTGAACCAGTTGCAAGCCATGCGCAGAGCCTGTTTGTATATAAAAGGAGGCCGACAGGACTGCCCGGGGAGCAGACCTCCAAGAACTGATCTGAGTGCTGAGAGAGAAAGTCGACAGCAATAGCTCTGAGAAGAAGCCTCTCAGAACCGAGAGAACATTAGCATGTCAGGCTCAGAAGGTAATACCAAAGAATGGACACAGGCAGGCAAGTGGGGCCTAGCATTCTTTGTAACATCTTTCTGTGTGGCCCAAGGGACACCCAACCCTGCCAGGCAAAACCCCAGAGTACACAAGAAGTTGGCTCTGACTTAAAAGGACATTAACTGTGACAAAGAGAGATGCCAAAACAAAGCATATTGTTGATGAATGGGGAAATTTGGACTTACCTGTGAATCCCCCTTCTCTGTGGACTCCTTGACAGACTCAGGCAGCCGTAGGGGGCAAAGTTTTTCTGGTGGAGGGGCTCTCTCCATTCTCCAGACTGTGACAAGCCTTAGGGGAGATCATCACCCCTCCCCACTTCATGACTTTCCTTGTGGAGTGCCATCAGAGTTCCTAGGGGCTGGTATTGGCACTAGTGTCTGTGTGCAGCTGAACAGCAAGGCATTGTGCGGGTTCCATGGCTGTGAGGATGGGACTGGAAGAGAGACCCAATCATATCTCTAAGGAGGAGGCACACCTTGTACCCCAAAGGCTAGGGGGTTCAAAGAATTAGATACCTCATGAAGAGCAGGTGGGCCAACTACGCCTGTCAAGGAGTTGACTGAGAAGGGAGATTCACAGGTAAGTCCAAATCTCCCCGTTCTCTAGTAGGATCTCCTTGCAGGCTCAGACTCAAGGGTGGGAGTTGCCTGAGTTATGTGAGACTATGTTCTAGAGGACATGCCTGGAGAAGTCATGTCTCTGGATGCTCACATGTCCACTTTGTAATGCTTGAAAAAGGTGTGCAGCATACTCCAGGTAGCCACCCGGCAGAGCTCCCTCTAGGGAGGGAGAAACTTTGAACACTGCTGATGTGGTGCCACCTTGGGCATTTGCTTCGGCATGGGAAAAGCGGGGTATAAATTCTTTGAATGAATGAATGAATGAATGAATGAATGAATGAATGAATGAATATTAAGATTTAGGAGTTCACTGATCCAAAAGGATCAGTGTACTGCCAAAGAACTTGAAACATGTTTATTTGGTAACTGTAACATCGGGTGAATAATGGATATTCTCATACCCTACTGATTAAGAAAGAGCATTCACTATGTGGCAATTTTGTGTGTTGACCATGGGAACCTTAAGTTAAAGTGTTAATATGGGTGTGAATCTGAGCAGGAACATTTTAATGCCATTGTAAGAATCTATAATAACTTACACCTGCATCTTTATAATAAAACCTTTTAAAATGTTGAACATATTACAACATTTATTTATGTAATAGATGGATATCTTGAGTTCATGCAGGTTTCCTGTCTCCTTTATTCTGGGCCTGGGTGTTGTGGGGTGTATTGGGAATAAAGCTCATACGTTTTCACAAGAGGGCTCCCAACTTTATCTCTCATGGTCTCACAATAAACCCACAAACCTGCCATGTAAAGATTCTCCCCATCCTTCCCTTGCAACCACTTCAAAAGGAGGAATAGTTACTTACAAAGGGTCATTGAAATCAAATTGTATTGGAAAAGGTGGCCTCTTTGGTGACTGCCAAAACAAACCTGGTAGTTTGAAAGAAAACAAATTGAATCTTAAAAGCAATTAATTGAAATTCAGTGCATTAATGACAGCAACATTTGTTTAAACAATTACTATACTTACTGCCATCTTTTAACCGTGTATCAAGGGGAAATGAATGTAGCAATTGGAGAGCCTGAATGGGAAGGAAAAATCTCTTAAAATAGTCAGCTCATTATACATTAGCAATCTGCTGCATTAATAAAACCTTGAAATTTACCCTGCAAAAGATCAAACTTATTGTAACTGAAAGATAAAAGTCATCTTCATTAGCTATTATACATTTCCAGAGCTCATACTAGAAAATACCTTCCTTCAAGGAATCATTATGAACTCAGTATCCAAAAGTAGAAGTAAAGGTTAGTTTAACTGAAACAATAGTGACAAAATTGACTAGGATTATCTAATCCTAGTCACACTAATGTGATCATCCATCTTCAGCCAAATGAAATAACAGCTCAAGAATATACCTGACAAAAGTATGACTGCCCCATGTGCAATGCCAAATATTGAATGAGACAATTGGGGATACTGTTGGACTGTGTATTGCTCCTAGGTGTCTAGATTGTAGCTATGGCTGGCAGCGCAATCCTATATCCCCCGTGCGCCGGTGCTAAACTGAATGCTGTCGCAAACGCGCCATAAAGCACATCTGTGACGGCACTGTAGCGCTGGACTGGCGCAAGCAGCACTTCTGGTGCTGGGGCACTGCCACAACCATTGGCAGCACCGGCCATGCGCCAGACCAGCGTCAGAGTCGTTCAGTCAGCACAGGGCCGCCGCGAGGGTATTCCAGAGGTGTTCCAGGGGCATAACTGGGCGGCGCAGTGAGCGGAGATGGGGGTTGTGACGCAGGACAGCAGTAGTGCCAAATCCTAAACCCCGTCCCTGACCGGGGTGGCCCCAATACGGGCTCTTCCTGTCCACATTCCTCTGTGCCTGCAAAACAGAAGGCACAGTTCTGAGCAGGCCCATAGGGACGACCAGGGCTTACGCAGGTGCAAAGGGAAAACTCCCCTTGTCCCGCACGTTGCTGCTGCCTTCTAATGGGCTTTAGGATACAGCCCTGCTATGTCGGTCTTACTAGGCTGGCTTAGTATAGGATTGCACTCTAAGAGTGACTGATAAGAATTGGTTGATCGGAAGCCTGGCCACTATCATTTAAAATTTGGTAACTTCTGGTTAGATTATTTCAAAATACCCAATGATTCCCAAGAGATGTGTTGTTAGAAAGTAAGAGATCAAGTTCTTCAGAAACATTTGTCTATGAGAATGAAGGTGGATGATGTAAGCATAATGGTTCTTAAAGAGATACTTACCAGAATTCTACACAAAAGAAAAGAATATGCTCCCTTGGTTGTAAAGTTGAAATCTAAAAAGATTGTCTTTCAATAGGAAATACCAGAAGGAGTGCCCTCTGTATTGAAAGGTCAAATATTTAAATTGAATTCAGTCCAAAAGGTGAGAGACTTTTTAGAAGGAGATGAAAGACAGTTAAAAAAACGTAATCTACAGAAGAACTGGAAGTATCCATGGACTATAGTTAATACAGAATGCTTATATAACTATTGTATAGTAGTTAATATAGAATGTTTGCCTTCCCAGAAAAGGGGAAAAAATCAGTATTACTATTTGAACAAACTGAAAGACTTCACCTGTTCGTAAGTGACAATTATTAGGAAAAAGGACATAAATATTTGGTTGATAGATAATAGATAAATATATAAAATATATAGTTTTAACATGGAGAATTTCTTAGCAAATGATAAAAAGAGAAATGAAATTGCTTTATGTATTAAACCAGTTTATACTGTTTAATGATTTTGATAGATAAGAGGGATAAATGCAGTTTACTTGAAATAAAGAAATGTGATATCCCATTGTGATAAATATGTAGAACACTTAAATACCCAACCATATTTTTTCTTTAGAATTATCAACTAAGAACACCAGCCATAAGAAAAGGGTAGATCTCATATACTCACCTTATGATTAAAATATTTTTCAAATTTTAATCGTGCTAATTCAACACACTGCGGCCAGCTTTTGGGTCTTCTACTGAGGCACTTAATCACTTGGAAAGAGCCTTCTAAACTCTCTCCAGATTTTATTCTCTAATAAAAGGGGAAGAAAAAAAGTTCAAGATACTTAGGGCCACATTATACATTATCTGGCAGCCAACAAATGTTTCCCACCATGGTGTTAAGTGATCTTCACATGTCAAGTACCTTTACAACATATCCAGTTAAAAAACGTGCACTTGTATACATGTTAATATGTATGCATGGAACACCTTATACATTATGTTTTTAATGAACAAGTAGCTCAATGGCTACTGAAGCAAATTATTAACTATTATTCACAATGACTAATCTAAACATCACCCTGCTCATTAATTTGCAGTTCTATGGTCCCCATTATTTAATAAAATAATTCAAAGTTTAAACATTTCAGATATGTTTCTTTCTAATAATTTTAACTAACGTTGAATTCTCCCCTCACCTTTATCTTTTAGTCACAACACATTTGCCTTAGTCACTAACACCAAGGCCATCTTGATAGTCACTCCACACACCGAACACCATCCTTCCTGGGGGGTGGCAGGGGTCTTGCTCAGCCCAGTCACTGGCAACTTTTCAGAAATCAGCAAAAAAGTGCTTATTTTTTCTTGCCTTTTTGATACTTGGTTTATAATTTGCTGTTGACTAGTCTTGCATAATTTGAAATTTTAGTCTTCCTGTTCAAGTTTCTTAAGTGGGCTTACTCCCGGGAAAGTGGGTATAGGATTGCAGCCTTTGTTTTAGATGTATTATTTATTTTTACAATAAAGTGCTTTGTATAGAAAGGAATGTTGGACTTACCACAATTCATTATTCTTTTCAGTGAGTGGAGGTTTTCCAGGAATGAACTACTACTTGCAACACAAATGACGCATGTTTGGTCCCATTCAGTTAGCTTTACGCTTCACTCTTGAGATTATTAAGGGCGCAATCCTAAAGTGAGTTAGGCTGGCATAAAATAAGCCAGTAACGTTAGGCCAGCACAAGGGACATGTTAAGTACTGTATGTTTGGACCACTCTCGGAGTCAGAGAGGCCAGCACACAGACATGCGCCATCCTTCCTGACTCAGAGAGTGGTCCAAATGTACTGTATGGTGACCCTAGTGCCAGCCAAACTTTGCTGGCCTAGCTGTGCCGGCCTATCTCCAGGTTAGGATTGTGCCCTCATTCACAGCTTCTAGATCACTGACTGGCCCTTTTTTTAATCCAGTTGAAGGAAATCATCAATTTTTGGGAGGCAGAGAAAATAAGTAGGCCCGCGTTATGGGACAAGTTATGGGACACTTACTTGTATTTGACTATGCTGTTTTGTGCTTCCGTGCCTGTGGCTGATTAGCACTGCTGGGCAAGGCTTTGGAGTTATGAGAATTGTTTAGCATAGTTGGCCTCACTGGCAGCCCAAACAAACAAGTTCATAGAGCTAAAGCTCTGTGAAAACCATGCTGCCTTGAAGAAGGGAAAAGTGAGAATAAACTGGGTACAAATCTTCCCACTGAAGGGAACCAGGCATGATTCATTTGCACAGCCCTGTCTCTGAAGCAAGTGGGAGGAGTAATCTGTGCGTGGACAACCTCAATGAGCTGAAGAATTTGGAAGAATTTGAAAAGGCATATCATGAAACATGGGCTATCATGAAACATGGGCTAGAATACTGTTCACTTAAAAGGAACAAAGGTGTAAAGATGCTGAGATTTAGCTACCCTTTACCCTGTTCCACTCTATGAAGTAATTTACAATATATTTTAACATTCCATTTTAGGTTGAATCTGGTGACAACTTTAGTTCACATTTGTGCACTCAACCCATTTGAAGAACATGGAAGGGTAGTAAGAATTTTATCATTATATGAAAACCAGTTAGTATTACCAACTATACACAGGTTTTGCTAGACTACAAAATGATGCAGAGTAACTACACATAGAACATTCATCATGAAGTTAACATTTACCTGTAACACCTCTTCTGCTGAAGGATAGGTTTGCCAAAACTTGTTAAACAGGGAAGGCTTGTGTGAAAAAGCACTTTCAAACTAAAGTAAGAAAAAAGGTTATGAGACATGGTTCTCTATTTCTCTCCCGCCACAATACAAATAGGGCACCAATTCAGCATCCTAATGAAACTGAATGCATGACCCATGCCCTTGACCAGCTTCTATTCATTTAGATAGCATTCCTTTTGAATTGTGCCCGTAAAATATTAAACTCGCAATAAACTTACTTTGTCTCTTGCCCACTGTATTGTGTGTTCAGTGGCAGCTGGGAAAGATTTTAAAGTACAAAATGGTATTTCTTCTTCTGGTGGATCTCTCTACATGTACATAAAGAAGTGAATCACTATATACATACACATTCGCATGTGCGTTTTGTTTTTTAAAAATTTCTACTCTATTTCTTTCATCAGATAAATTTCCTTTTGTTCTCCAACGTAAGATTTAAGGTGGTATTTACATACAGAATATACAAATTGTACTGTTATCAGGCAATGAAAGTGTATAAAATATTAATATGGCAATATTCAATTGTCAGTAAAAACATTTATCTGTAGATAAAAAAAATTATGCATTGCACATTGCACATGAGAAGCCATAAACTCCAAGGAAACATGTACTTTTCTACTTTAAGATGAGGACAACTGCAAAACTGACTACATTTCTATTTTTTGCTTGATCAGATTACTGATTTGAGTTCAATAGCCAATTAGAGAGTTGAAACAGTGTTCTGTTTACAATATTCACAGCTATGATTAAAAAACATGAGAACTAGTTCTGCATGTACAAAGGAGCTTTGAGCTTGTGTTTCTCGAACAGCATACTCTTCCCTGCCATGGAACATGACAAATTACTTTTGAAACCAAGTGATTTTCAAAAGCAGTTTGAAATATACCATAGGGATCTGCTATTCAGAAGTGTTGCGTTTTAAAATGAAAACACCAAGTACCACGGCCTCAGATGCAGTTAAAATAGCTCTGTGACTCTACAATGTATTCACAGAAACAATCAACAACCTGAATCGGCCTCTTAAAGTAGCAATTTTGGCAGCAAAAATTCAGCAATGCTAAGCGCATTCTTTTTGGGTTTTTTTGGCTGTGGCACTTACATGACTGTTGTACGATTCTGTTAGATGAGGCACAATGACTTCAGTATGCCCTTTAGTTCCCATAGTTCCCGAATCTAACAGAGGGCACAGGTTTGCCAGGCAACGGCTACATGAAGAAAGTAAAAATGTAAACAAACAGGTAAGATCAAGTAGATACTGTATAGGCTCCAACAAGGCTTATCAGAATAGACAACTATTATATGATTTCTGGACTTCATTTAATGTAACTGGTTAAAAAAAAAAAGGATTTTGGTTGTTTGAGGAACTAACTAATGATAAATCCCTAAACTCGCAACATTAGAAATTCCACCATATAGCATCATTACAAAAAGAATAAAAGCATTAAGCTCTCCCATTAGGATCTGCTTCTCCAATTTATAAACTGCAAATTCATACATAAACTAAACCTAAAAGGCCCAAAAACTTTATAAATAGACAAGCATGTATAAATAGACAAACAAGCAGTGAGGTGAAGGTTAATAGACAGGTCAATATTATTATACTGAAGCCTGAGATAAAGAGGTTTCCCTAACCCACAGCAGGATTCAAATTTCCAAATTCTTAGCTCATTCTCTTACTCACTACACTTTTCAAAAAAATAATAAGAAAATTGCTACAAAAATTGCTGCACATTGAATGTATGCTGTTAAAATATAGGCTGCAGAGAGTCTGTAGAATACCTACACTGGACCAATGTAGGAAAAATACAGATGCAAAGGAGGAAAAATACAGATGCCTCAGAACACAACCCCCCTCAAATCTTTCTTCAAATCACATACCTACCTGTCAATATACCTCCTTGCTTCCACATTGTCTAGTGCAGTAACAACTACATCTTGCTTATTGTAGAAATCATCACTGTATATGTTCTCAGTAGCTGGGCACACTTTGTTAAGATATGGGTCTATCTTCATTTGAGGATTGATGCTAAGTGTTGCTGCTGCTGCAGTACAGCTTTTAGGCTTCTAAAAAATAGAATATTTTAATATTGGTTAATATTTTTTGAGGGAGGCAGGTAGCTATGACATACTAGATTACTTTAGGAATACTGAGACAAAGAAACTCATTCCACAGGATGACCTGTATAAAGAAAAACAGTATGAACTGCTGGCATAACATGTACATTAAACACAGAAGAGGACATACTCGAGTAGAAATAGAGCACAAAGCATTTTATTTTGTACTGGCATGGTATTTGATATTCAAAACCAAATTTTTTATTGTAGTGATTGTTCTATGTCCAAGAGTTAATTAAAACAAGTTCCATATTGAAGCACATATTTGAAGTGACCCAAAAATATTTTGTTGCTCAAATACTCACATAGACATATAAAACCATCTTATTCCAATGTTTTTATCATTTCTAAATCTAGCTAAACTAGCCTTAAACAGTTCCCCATCACCCCATGCCATGAATAATCCACACAGTTTTAATTCTCACAACTTTATCACAATGACTAAAAAAGAACCCCTACCTGTATGTGATGTGGCCGAAAGAGAAACTGCCTATTTAAATTGGATTTTTCTATTAAATCCGGATCTGTAATTGTAACCTACAATAGATAAGACAGACAGCTGAAACTGAGTCAAAATTAAAGTAATCAAACCTACAAGTTTTTCCAAAATCATAATCAGCCCTTAATATCCTTAGTTTGGCTATCCCCACATGATTCTCAGATTTAATACAGAATATTTCCACAGAAGTTAATGTGCCATTCCCTCCTCCATGAGCTCCCAAAGCAAGTCATCTGATCTTGAACAGACTTCCCTGTAGAGAGCCAGATTCAAAATTACCTACTTAACTGTTAACTAATCCATCTAAATAAAGGAGAATGTGTGTATGTGTATATGTTCAGTATAGGCTCCGCAATGCCTGGAGCGATTGGCATAAAATTTGGCACGCATGCACCTTGCGGCCTGGCGACAAACACTGCGGGGGTCAGACCCCCCTACCACCCCTGGGGGTGGGGGGGTGGGGGGTGAAACGTAAACATTATCGCAAACAGACGATATCGGTGTTGAATCCGTCATTTCCAGGTCGCCGAGATGAGCAGCGACGCCCCTGACGCCGTTTGACTCCGGGTTCGGGCCCCCCTCGGCATGGGGGGGCAAGAAGGGGCGCAAAACAAACTGTCCAACATGCCCTCCTGGAACGCCTGGACTGAATGATGCCAAACTTGGCATGCGTGTGCCTTACAGTCTGGCGACAAATGCGGGGGGGGGGGGGTCAGACAAACACCGGACCCCACGTGAAAATGCTTGAAAATAGCAGAAATTGGCGTTGAATCCGTAGTTTCTGGGGTCGCCGAGTCGAACGACGACCCTCCCGACGCCGTTGAGGTCCGGGTTCGGCCCCCCCTTGGCATGAGGGGCGAGAAGGGGTGCGAAACAAAACGTCCGCCATGCCCTGCTAGAACGCCTGGACCAATTACCACCAAACTCGGCATACGCACGCCTTGCGGCCTGGGCACAAACACTGCGGGGGTCGGGCTCCCCCTAGCGCCCCTGGGGGTGGGGGTGAACAGGGGCCCCACGTGAAAATGGTCGAAAATGGCCGAAATTGGCATGGAATCCGTCGTTTCCGGGGTCGCCGAGACGAATACTGACGCTCCCGACTCCGTTGGAGTCTGGATTTGGTCCTCCCTCAGTGTGGGGGGCCACAAGGGGTGTGAAACAAAATGTCTGCCATGCCCTGCTGGAACGCCTGGACCGAGTGGCACCAAACTCGGCATGCAGATGCCTGGCGATGAACACTGCGGGGGTCAGGGCCCCCTACCACCTCCGGGGGTTGGGGGTACACAGGGGCCCCACATGAAAATGGCCGAAATCGGCTTTGGATCCGTTATTTCTAGGGCCGCCAAGACGAATGGTGATGCTCCCGACGCCACTTGAGTCCGGGTTTGCCCCCCCTCGACGTGGGGGCGAGAAGAGGTCTGAAACAAAACGTCCGCCATGCCCCACTGGAACGCCTGGACCGATTGCCACCAAACCTGGCGTGCAGATGCCTGCAGGCCTAGGGACAAACACTGCGGGGGTCAGGGGCCCCTACCGCACCTGGGGTGGCTATGTAGGGGGCCCCATGTGAAAATGGTCGAAAACGGCCAAAATCGGTGTCGGATCCATAGTTTCTGGGACTGCCGAGAAGACCAGTGGCCGAGAAGACCGGTACGCAAGGGGCCCCTTGTGAAAATGGTTGAACACGGCTGAAATCGGCGTCGAATCTGTAGTTTCCGGGGTCGCTGAGACAAGTGGTGACGCTCCTGACGCTGTTGGAGTCCGGGTTCAGCCCCCCCTCGGTGGGGAGGGTGAGAAGGGGTGCAAAACAAAACGTCCAAAATGACTGGCATTGGTGTCAAATCCAGTTTTGGGGGTCGCTGAGCTGATTGGTAGAATTCATTCCTTTTCCTGTCTAATAGAAACTTACTTGGGATAATTTGTTACTTGGGCAATGCCGGGTAACAAAAGGCTAGTGAGACTATAAGATGGTGCAAATTAACTTATTTCTACATCATACATTATCAAATAAAAGTGCTTGGAAAAGACTAAATAAATGAACTGCACTGTCAGGCGTCCCTCAGCCCGCCCACCTTATCTCCGCCGCCTCGACCTGCTCCCTCGAAGGGACTGGGGGCTGCCTGCCTCACCGGTCATCTGGTGCCGCCTGCCCGCACCTCCGGCTGGACCGCCCCCGACATGTACTGATATCAAAATTATTAGAGTTCTTCAACTCCCCTTAAAAACTGGAATTTTTTCCCCAAGATAGTTGCTTACTGTAAATGTTAAAAAGCAAATCTTTTCATAGAGATGGAAGATGGTATAAACTGAAATGTAGTTTTAGCAAAGAACCCTATATTATAAGCAAAAATTAGCATGTTTTTCCCCTACAAATTCCTCCTCCCCTACAAACACACCAAATGCACAACAGAATTATTATAAAGATCATGGCATCACAGACATTAAGATACAGAAAGAATTTGAAATCAATACAGAATATAAAACCTACCATGCCCCTCTCTCGGTCAGTGCCAACACCAAGGAGTGCAAAATTTTTTAACATTTCACAACCTATTGCACCACAACCAACCTATAAAATTAAAGTAAAATGATGAATATTACCAAATTATAAATGATATCAATAATCAATCTTTGCAATGCTAAACTTTTGTTAGACAACAGCCTAGCCAATCTGAATATAGGTTAAGCCTAATTATCAGTGGATTTTATGTCTACAGATTTGTCTCAACACAGGTCCCCTAGACCTGCATTAAGTCACATTTGACTCAACCTGAAAGCTCCGAAGGCACAGGACTCAGAATGGCCGTTTCAAAAAAAAAACCCACCAAAAGTCAGAAATTACTTTTTTAATGCTTCATAAGGCATTAAAAATGCAACTTCTGGTATTCCATAATAGGAATTTGCAAGGTTTTTTGGCTAAAACTGCCATACTGGGGCCCACCGAGGCCTTGTACAGCAGTGTGCGGCCTTGGCGGGCCTCAGAAGAACCTCTGGACCTGAGGCTCGGATTCGGAAGATAGGGTATGGGAAAAGTATCCCATTCTGAGCCCCGCTGAGGCTGTGGGCAAATGTGCACAGCCTTGGTGGGCCTCATAAAGTCCTCAGGACCCTACTGAGCACACCTCTGGTTGGGTTTGGAGGGTTTGGTGTGGGCAAAATCCGTGGGTTTAATTACCCGTGGAAGTTTTTATTCACAAGGGTCCTGGGAACTGAACCCTTGTGGCTATAAAGGTCCTATCTGTACACATAAATTCATATAAAAACAGTAAGTGGCCAGGATCTCAAAGACACATTGGCATATTCAATCATTTTCACAGAAGGAAATTTTAGACAGACTTTCAACAAATACCCTAAATAGCAAAATTTCCAGGTTCTGAAGCATATACTGCATTCTAACAAGTCAAATACTGTACAGCAGTGTTATTCAAACTGTGGGTCAGGACCCATTTAGTGGGTTGCGACCTGATGCCAGGTGGGTCACAGAAAGCTGGGAGTAGCCATCTTGGAAACTGCAGATCTGACTCTTGTAATATTCCTTTGTGAGTGTTGTTTGAATTTTCAAGTGAGGTTTTTTTTTAATTTTGTTTTTAGTTCAGTACTTTTACATACTATTTTGTCCTAATCTTGCTTTCTGTTAGGAATGTGTCATAGTTGTACAATTGCTGCAGTCCAAGAATGCCAATTTGAATTTCGGAAGTGTCATGTTATAATGACAGCACTTCCTTCCTGATGATGTCACTTCCTGCCACAACATTACTTCCAGGTTAATGACATCACTTCCGGTGGGTCCCAACATGAGTGCCAAAAAGTGGGTCCTGGTCTAAAAAGTTTGAATACCATTGCTGTATAGAATACTGATGTATAATATAGGGCAGGGATTCTTAACTGGGAATATCCACACACACTCCTTGGAGGTATGAGACTTGATATCTGAACAAATTTTAAAAACTGTTGTTAGATTAGACCAGGGGTTGGCAACTTTTTTCTTTAAAGAAAAAATAGGGGCCGGGAGCAGCAGTGATGTCATCTTGCCAAAGCTGCAATACTGGGTCGCTAAGCATGAGGAAGCAACCTGTGTGGAGATCGGCTTGGGAGGCTTTGCCTCCTGTTTAGTTTGCTGCGCACCTGACAAGGAATGAATCACCTGCCTGGGCTCATGGAGTCTCATCAGTGTCGAATCTTGAGTGTCGAATCCAGACTACAAGATGTAGGTTGCTAATCCCTGGATGCTAATCCCTATTCACTAGCCATATTACTGATACAAACTGAAGCATTCTAATCTTAGCTATCCAAGCCATTGTCATCTTTTGAAGTCATACTGGTACCTAATCAACTGGTGATGCTGATGAATTCAATAGTCTGGCGAAGGGGCTATGGGGACACATTGGGGGGTCTGTGGTGATTGTAAAAACATTAAGAATCCCTGACACAGGGTATAGTATCAATATTACCCATCTTACCTAGTATGAGTCCTCTATGACTTTTCATCTACCATTATATGCTAAGAAGGGGTAAGCTCAAAATTTCAAATAAACCACGTAGGAATTTTTTTTAAAAATCCAAATTCCAACGATTTTGTCACTGCTGGACTGTACAGATTAACCAATAAAAACAATTTGGAACTGAGCATTACTAAAGATTTATAAAAAAAAGAGGAGGGGGGGTTGCATTATATGTCAAGAATATATACACCAGCTCAGAAATCCAAAATGGTCATGATAGCTCTGTGGAGAGTATATGGGTAAACACTAGGGGAACAGCAGCAAATGCAACATTGTGGTGGGTGTCTACTATAGACCTCCAGGCCAACGGGAGTAGCTGGATGATACTTTCCTGAAACAACTTACAGACATTATATGAAAACATGAGATGGTTATAATGGCTTATCTTGATATCTGTTGGGAGACTAACTCGGCCAAGTATAGAAGCTCCAACAAATTCTGGTTGTGCCTGGAGGATAACTTCATCTTCCAGAAAGTGGAGGAAGGAATAAGGGGAGGGGCCATCCTTGACCTGATCTTAACTAATAAGGAAGAATTGGGTGATGAGGTCAAAATAGTAAGAACATTAGGGGAAAGTGATCACGAACTGCTGGAGTTTTCAATCTTATGGGAAACACAGGTAATAAGCAGCGAAACCTGTACTTTAGACTTCAGAAAGGCTGGTTTTAATAAGCTCAGATAAATTATAAGTAGGATCCCATGGGTCGATGAACTTAGGGGAAAAGGGGCCCAAGATGGGTGGGAGCTCCTAAAGAGGCAGCTTCTTCAGGCACAGTCAAAAACAGTTCCTATGAAAAAGAAAAGGGAAAGATACCTTAAAAAGCCAGGATGGCTGAACAAGCATCCTAATGGTGAGTTTAACTCACCATTAAAAAAGACATGTATAGAAAATGGAAAATGGGACCGATCACCAGGGAAGAGTACAGACAGGTAGCCCGGATCTGTAGAGCAAGGGTCAGAAATGCTAAAGCTCAGTATGAGGCTGGCTACGGAGGTCAAAAATAACAAAAAAGGCTTTTTTAGCTATGCCCAAAGAAAGAGAAAGAGAGAGGGTGGGATTGGTGCTCGATAACGATGGCCAATTAGTGTCTGGTGACAAAGTGTCTGGTGTCTGGTGGAGCTGCTCAGGTCCTAATTTGCGTCAGTCTTCTCTCAGAAGGAGGACTGTGCAAATGAGGATGTTGGATCCTTGGTCAACGGGGGGAAATGTGTACATCCCCACAGAGGTAATGAACACCTGGGCAGCACAGATATGCAGATTAAGATTGACGGAGAACTTGCCAGAAACTACCTAACTGGCCTGAATGAATTCAAGTCATTTGAACCAGATGAGTTGCATCCTAGAGTCCTAAAGGAACTTGCAGATGTACTTGCTGAGCCTCTGTCAATTATATTTGAGAAATCCTGGGGAACAGGGGAGGTGCCTCTAGACTGGAAGCAGGCTAATGTGGTCCCAATCTTCAAAAAGGGGAAGAAGGAAGACCCGGGAAATTACAAGCCTGTCAATCTAACTTCAATACCTGGGAAGATATTGGAACAAATGATAAAACATACAATCTGCACATGCCTGGACAACAACTTTGTGATTAACAGAACTCAACATGGATTTGTCAAAAACAAATCTTGCCAGACAAATCTCATCTCCATTTTTGATCGGGTGACTAGCTTATTGGACGGTGGGAATGCTGTGGATGTGATTTATCTTGCCTTCAGAAAAGCATTTGATAAGGTTCCACATGACATCTTAATCAGCAAGCTGGAAAAATATGGACTGAACAAAATCATTGTTAGGTGGATCCGCAACTGGTTGGATAACCGTACAAAAAGAGTGATTGTCAATGGCTTTGTCAATGGAAGACAGTTTCAAGTGGTGTGCCCCAGGGGTCTGTCTTGGGCCTGGTTCTCTTTAACATCTTCATCAATGACTTGAATGAAGGGATACAAGGGGACCTCCTCAAATTTGTAGATGACACAAAACTGGGAGGAGTAGCAAACACTATAGAAGACAGTAAAAGCCTTTAGGGAGACCTTGACAAGATGGGCTGAAAAGAATAAGATGAAGTTCAACAGGGAAAAATGCAAGGTTCTACACTAGGGCAAAAATAACCAAAGACACAGGTATAGAATGGGGGAAACCTGGCTTGGCAGCACAATAGGTAAGACGGATCTTGGAGTTGCAGTGGATCACAAGATGAACATGAGTCAGCAGTGTGATACAGCTGCAAAAGAAGGCTAATGCCATTTTAGCCTGCATTAATAGAACCAAATCACAAATCACAAGAAGTTGTGGTTCCACTTTACTCCGCATTGGTGCGACCTCACCTGGAGGTCAGTTCTGTGTTCAGTTCTGGGCACCTCAGTTCAAGAAAGATGCAGCCAAATTGGAGCAGGTTCAGAGAAGAGCAACAAAGCTGATCAGGGGGCTGGAAAACAAGTCCTATGAGGAAAGGCTGAGGGAACTTGATATGTTTAGCTTGGAGAAGAGAAGGCTGAGAGGGGATATGACAGCACTCTTCAAATATCTAAAGGGCTGTCATAAGGAAGAAGGGAGAAATCTGTTCTCATCTGCCTTTGACTGTAGAACAAGGTCCAAGGGGTACAAACTGCAAGAGAGGAGATTCTGGCTGGACATCAGGAAGAATTTCTTGACGATAAAGGCGGTTCGACAATGGAATAGTCTGCCAAGGGAGGTGATGGATGATCTCACTGGAGATCTCCTCACTGGAGATCTTCAAGCAGAATTTTGACAGGCACCTGCTGGAGCTGCTCTAGGAGATTTCCTGCTACAGGCAGGGGGTGGATTAGATGACCTTGTAGGTCCCTTCCAACTCTATGATTCTATGAAATCATCACATTTAGTCTACATTACATACTTACTAAAAAAACATTCAGACTATGGAGCTTCTGGCACAAAGAGTCTCCAATGCAAGCTCTTAAGGCATCATATTTATCTCCCCTATATCAGGCAAATTAGAGAGGCAAATTAGTAGTGGTGGAAAGAGAGAACATAGGAACATAATTATTTACCATCTTGTGTATCCATAGAAGAGCTATACAAATGTTAACATACCCTCCCCAACTGAAAACCTATTTAGCCATTCTCCATGCATTTACCAAACATATGGAAGTGGGAGCAAGACCACACCTGCATCATACCACACATGTCTACATGTTTAGCTGAATGCATGAAAAGGGAGATCCATGCACATTAGGATCCCAGATGTTCGAGAATTCCAATATTAGAGCTCTTTATCACATGGAAATTTTGATTCACTTAGAGGCCCTTTTGCACAAGTGCAGTTAAGGTTGATGTAGGGGGTGTGGCATGGGGGTCCACTGACATTGGAGGCATGGCCTCTGTTATATACAGGGGGAGCAGAATAATCAGAAAGGGCTACAAATTAATTGCTTTATATCCTGTGCAATGTATCTACAATTGATGCACTTCATGCACCTGATGCTCTAATTCAACAGTTCCCAAATGTGGGTCTGAGACACACTAGTGGGTTGTGACCCAATTTTTGTTAGGCTGCAAAACTGACAGGCAGATTAGGCTATGTGCATCAAGGGTTAAACTTGGAGGGAGTACCAGTCACCATTATAGCCACACTGTTTGGCATTATAAATCAGGTAGCAGCCTCTAAGGCCTCTAAAAAGTTTGGGAACCACCACTCTAATTTATGAAGGTATATACAACAATAAATTCGAACAGTTACCCTTCAATAAAATAAAACACACACTCACATTATTCAACAATATGTAATGGATGTTATAATGCCACCATACATCTGCAATGAATTTAAGGGATTAGAAGAACAAAAGCAGCTTTGCTGAACCTGTAAAATAATTACCTTGGAAGGAATTCTTCACTACTGGCTTTTTCTAGGGATGTGACTAATTCTAATGCATCAATATACAGCTGGAGAGAAGGAAAGATTAATTCATCATCCATGTCTTTAAAGTTTTCAAGTACACTCAAAATAAAAGTGAATGCTTTATTATAATAAATGACCTGAACGAAATATGCTAGGATTTTAAAACTTGCCATTGAAGAGAGGAGTTCAGATACTTGTAAATTTATTTCTTTATGTAAATGTCTGGTGGAGCACCTCAGGATACTGGAAGCTTTAGTATTTATAAATAAACAACAAATTGTGGCATTGGGTGGAGTGAAATGGTTTTGCCATTTCACTTTACCAACCTCAGGGGTTCAAAGGTGGTCCCCCTTCTCAGCTCAGTTGTGTGCAGCACATCACGACTATGCTGGCTCTCTATTAGCCCAATAGTCCTTCTCTGGCTTCCTCAGGAGGAGAAGAGGAGGATCCAGCAACAACCTATGGCAAGAGCACACCTGAAGCCTGTCCCAATCAGCTACCAACAGCTGTATCTGGGCCAGCTGAGCTCCAGGAGCGGGGAGAGAGAGCAGATGAAGCTGAGAGAAGCACCATCCTCTTTCCACAACGTCTGAAGCCCTCATCAGACCCGAGGGGATGGGGTTACCGAGATGGATGATGCTCCTGTGACTGACCCTACTTGGACCCTTGCTGAGAAAGCCCACCTCACCCCGAAAAGGAAGACTTCTCTGAGCCAGGGGAGACTCCGACCCCCAGAGAAAGCGGGCGCCCTGAGCCCCAGGAGGTCTTGTCCCAGGCTGGACCAGGACAAGACTTACTGCGCCCAGGGGAGTACCTGGTTCCTCCAATTTGGATGGACTGGCCTTTTTAGTTGCCTAGCAGGTTAAGAAACCCTAGGGCCAGGCCAGCTGTGTTAAAGGAATAAAAGTTATGTTAACCAAATCGCATGTGGTCTATTCCTTTGCCTGAGCTCATGTCTATCATCCCAAATCCTTCCTACACTCCTCTTCCAGTGTGGGGAAGAGCGCTGAACATGGCCCAGGATGCGACAGCAAGTCAAGGTTTAGCAAGGGCTTCTACCAACAGAAAGAAGGGGAAGGGGAGCACCATGGGGCAGAGAGAAGAGATTCTGACTTCAGTTGTGAACAAGATGAAAAGTTTCTCACCCTGGACCATTATTGTTTGGGAATGGGGAGCCAGGATATGCATTAATCTGTGAAGGGCAAGCCATCATGTAGGTGTGCACCTGCGCTCCGAATATGCAGACTTAAAGGGAGGGTGAGGCAGCAAAACGCTTGACCACTGGTGCACATGAATTGTATTTATGGTGACTGACAGCTTACATGGATACCCAAGAGTTCACCTCCTTGCTTCTGAATAGTAAGGCTGCCCTGGGAAACCACCCAATCAGTTCCTCCCCCCCAAAAACTAATTCTGGAGATGGGAGCCTGTTCCCCCTCCCCGCAAAAGGATTTTTCTTCAGAGGAAATCTGCTTCACTGATTGAATAACAGCAGTTTAGAACATTGCAAGGGTAAGAGAGCCCTGTGTGAAAACTGGGGTGGGGAATCACAGAACAAGATATGCCCAAACCAGGAAGTATTCTGCCCTGAGAAGGGCAAATCCTTAGAGGGAAACATTTGACCCTTTCAACAGCAAGTTCTGCTGGGATTTCTGCAGATCCAGGAAATCGGCTGAGGAACAATTGGCTGCAAGGGAGGAGGAACCGTCACAGCTTATGCCAGAAACAAAGCCATGGACTGCAGTGAACACATGGTTGTAAATCCCATGTGATATGATTCACAAATGTGTTTTTCCACTAAATAGCTGCACACTTTGTCTGGGCCTAAGACCACTAGCTTCTAGATCCAATATACACATTAACACAGAATCTGCTTGGCTATATTTCTTCAGTTCCGGATTAGAATACGCTACATTACAAATGATGACCCTTTCATTAAAGATATGTTAGCCGACTCTCTACCTCCTCTTGAATTTAAACTCCTTATGCAAAAGATCAAAATAATGGACATTGCATTAGATTCTTTGGGAGCTCTTACGCCATCCCAGGCCTTTAAGCTTCTTAAGGGCAGGCTTAAGAGCAGGTTGTTTGGACATCAAACAACAAGTCCTTCATGCATCAGTGTAGAAAATGTGTTCTCTTCTGTATCTCCATCTACCTCTATTTGTGCATAAAATGGCTAATTATATCTGTCCCTTGAAAAATCCACAGGACGCTGCGCCTTCAGATTAGCAATGTGCTCCCTTCTATTATTTTAACTGGGTGATATAAATCTGATATAAGACGCCCTTCTAGTTTTTCGGAAAACCAGACTCCCCACACCCAAGGAGACCCTTCAGATGCAACCAGAGGACACCTCTAGTCGTGTCCAGAGGTTACAGGTTGGCCGACCCTATAGATTCCGTTATCAGATTTCTAAATCCACAGGGATCCTGGGAATGGAACACACATATATGTCGTTGTCAGGCTATACTAAATATTTCTCCCCAGTGTTTAATTTATAGGTCCATCTTTATCTACTGTTTGACCATTCATGGATTTGACTCAATGTCCACTCAATGGCCACTGTGGATGAGAAGGACCCTGCCAATCCCTGGAGAAGAAAAAAAAAGTACTTCTAAAAATATGGTTTAAAAAATGATTTTTCTTGTCATTGTAGAGAGACAGGCAGGCAGCTTCCAACAATTAGAACTGCTATTTTCAGGTTGAGCTGAGGTTATAACCCCCGCCTTTGGTTGCTTCAGAAAGCAACGAAGAATTGTTTAATCACTTCTGTGTTACATTCTTCAGCGAGCCAGGACCAAGGGCCAAGTCGCTTGGCTCAGAGCAACCTAAAAACAGCAATAGTCGAAGAAAACCTGCCTCTCTACAATGGTAAGAAAAGCAGTTTTTAAACCACAACTTTAAAGGGATTTAGTGGATTTGATTTTATGGGGTTATCGGTTATCCAGGAATGGAACCTTCACAGATGCTAATAATTGACTGTACTATATCTCCAAACTTAAATTGAATTTTTAAAAATTAATATAATTATTAAAACCATTGTATATAATATGAAAACTCATGAAAAGAGCTTTAAAAATGAGACCACTCCCAACTCTATATGTCAACTGGTGTCTAATATACAACTAGTTATACAATTAGTTACCAGCATACCGTTTTTGGATAAAATTTTGAAAATTCACACAGCTATAAAATTTTACATAATAAACACAGGCCGTTAAAAATTGGTATTTTTGATTGCACCATAGGACAAACAATGA